>VACF01001407.1:171977-200255 GCA_006891605.1 Pleurozium schreberi | reverse complement strand
ATAGGTCCATAATTATAGGTACTAAAATTTACTAAAAATTATAATTTTTCACTAAATTTTTTAAATTAAATCTCTTATAAATTGTACACTCACAGGCTCACAGAATAGCAACCCTGGAAAAATTATGAAAATTGCATTCAGAAATGAATCCTATAAGTTTTTTTTTCAAGAAGATCCTTAGATTGCCCGAAAAACAAGATTGTCTGTAACTTTCTCATTACTAGTCCAAATAGAATGAATCAAAGCTTCACATTTAGACAAAAATATATTATTTCAAAATATAAAATTCAAAAATAAAATTTTGAATTTTTGCAAAAGAAATTTTGCTGCCCGCCGACTTCAGTTATGGGTTTTTTGTGGTATAACTTTTACTCCCGGACACCAATTTAAATAAAAATTATATTCCCACAAAGTTAATCAGTTTTTCTATCTTATGAGAAAGTTTCAAAAAGTTTCATCACAAATCAAGGTCACAGGGACCTGTCCGAAATCCAAATTGTCTCCCAAGGGGACAATGGGACTTTAGGGGTTAAAGCTTGCATTTGGTTTGGCCTTGTAGAAATTGACCTTTAGATACTTTCTTAAGGTACATCCTCCCATGCCAAATTCACTAGCCTTCACATTTGGTCTTTGTAAGGATCCACATCTTTTTTGCACTTATTTTTTACTTACTTCCATACGTTTTTTGTAGGATTGAGGTCAAAAGAATGTGGTGGCCATTCAATGAGATTTACACTATGTCATAGTGCAAAGTTAACTAAYACTAGTTAAAATTTCACRMARTTTKCTCATAGAACTCCTAGCAATATCACATACACAATATTATAGACAATCATCAATTTTGCTCTCAAAACTTCTAGGCTAAGTCTACAAGCAACAATCACTAAAAGCATGTCTTTAGTAATGTCTGTCCTTTCAACTCCAAAGCCGGTTGAAATTYAATACMTSTKATCTCTTAATATGAGATTTTTCAAGTGTAGCATTGTGCCTTTAAATTAAACTTATTGTTTCCAAAACCAACCACATGTCACAAGAGAGATATTTCTAAAAAGTGKAATGAGTCACTGCAAGGTACATGACTCACCTTGTCCAARGCCAAAAATCTCAATCAAATATCTAAATTTATTTTCTTACAACATTATCAAATATCAATCAAGTTTTCTTTGTAATCAACTTCATTTGATACTATATGCAACTTTATAGAATTTCTTATTAATTTAGTTTTCATGTAATATTCACATGTCTTGTATGTGGATTTTATATTTATAAAAGTTTTTTGTAATTACAAATAAATCATAAGTTCTTCAACTGTAGCTTTTTGATCTTTATAAATAAGGAGATTAGGGTTTAGGGTTTCAAGTTTGTGTGGGTGACCAATGAATACTGATGTCATATACTAAAATTACATCTCAATTTCAAGTACAAGCCAAAGAATAATTCCTCAAAAGTCCATAGAATTCATTCTAAAAAACATCATTGTTTTTCCAAAACTCATATCTCAGTCCCATGTAAGGGCAAATGCAGATTTATAAGGGCTAGACATTATTTAGCCCTTATAAATCTGCATTATTCCCATCCTCCCATCCTCCCCTCACGTATGTCAAATGGTTTTAGAACAGGTTTCAACTAATTTCTTGAAATGATTTCATCCAATTCTTCTAATTTTTTTATTGCCTTTTAAAGTAATATAGTTTTATCAAAAAAGATAAATAATATATGGCAACAATTCATTGAAGTTGTAGCTACCCTTCTATAGTATCAATCTACTACTTGAGTCTAAAATTTAAATTGTAGATTCATGTAAAAACTTATATTGCCACATTGGATTGGCAATTTGTTGAGATTTTTCCATTGTGCTTTAAGGTAGGAGGTCCTAAAATCGAGCAAGTTCTAAAACCAATCAAGCTCTAGAGGTACATTGTGCACTCTCAAATGTACAAGTAGTCTACATTTGAGGAGGTGGTCGGTTTTAGAGCCCATTGAAATGCACTTTTCTGCAACTTCAAAAATCATAATTAATTCCACAAAACTCCAAAAAATACGAAACGATTTGGGTTAGATGCCAATTCCATTTGTCTATGGAAAATTTACTGAAAATTATTTCAAGCAGTTTCACCTTGCCAAAATTCAGCTTCAGCCTTTAGATGGGTGCTTTATGGACCTCCTACTGCCCAACATGCTCATCACAATGTAACATGGTGTGCGAAGCTTTACACAGGGTGTGGTACTCCCTTCGTTCAGAGCGAGCACTAGCTTCAAACGGGACACTCATGCGACAGTTCTCAAAGGAAGAAAAAGGGAATCACAGGGTAAGAAAATATGATCAACGGAGATAGAGAAACCTCAGCAATCTAAATCGAGCAGTGGAAAGATTCCACTACACACCAGCTTGGCATTAAAAGAAAATCGGAAGACAACCAACGCAAATATGGAGGTCCTTCACTAGAGATATGCGATTCCAGAAATACGCAATCAAAGCCGAGGTGCAAGAATCCTTCTCCGCGCTCCGGAGATTCAGCCACCCCYGAAACCCTAAACAGTCAGCCTGCGGTCAAATCTCGCCACATTCCCCCCCGCACATGTATGATGTAAACCCTATGAAATCATCGCCATGACGGCCGCCGATGCCCCCACGGCGCAAATCACTTGCTCTCTTCCTCGGGAGGGGGGGAGAACTGCGCCTTGATCCAGTCGAARGGCTGCACCAGCCACAGAGCGCCGCAGGCAGCCGTGGTGCCCCACAGCGCCACGGAGCTGATGTCGGAGGTTTGCGGGCGCATGGCCTTGGGGATGAACTTGAGCAGCGACAGTCCTTGCTTCGGTTGCACCATGGTGAGCACCTGATTGAGCCTGCAAAACAATAACAACAGCAAGGATGATGTCACTCTAGGATTGCCGAAACGCAGAAAATGAAGAAAAGCTCCGCAGGGGTCGTAGGGGGGATGGACTTAAGTTACGCTTCTCCGTTCAGTGCAGCTCGGGCCTCCAGGTCACCGTCGAACTGACCTAGGTGGCAGGATGGATACCCTTACCCGATCAAACTCTACAGTAGAAGAGTAAGAGCATCCCCACCAGGGACTTCCCCATCCCTATCCCTATCCCAGTTCTTCATCAAAAAATATAGGGATGGGGAAGCCACTTCCCACCCATGCTTCCCCAAATCAATACTTTATACTAAATCTAGGCAAGTGAAGTCAACATGCTCTTGTAAATATAGTAACAAGGGAAAAGTAATAGTCCAACGCCAAGTCATGGAAGCACACATCATGCAACAACGGTAAATTCAAGAATAGGATTTACCATTTCTCAATTCCCTATCCCCCATCCAATTTAGGGAATTGGGGATGCCAATTCCCCCAAATTTGGAGATACAAGATGCTCGTGGGGAGGGGTTCTTCCCTATCCGGATGAAAACCATCCGGTTTGGGGATAGGGAAGTCCCTAGTGGGGATGCTCTAAGAGCACCCACCAGTGAGTTCCCTATCCCTAAAAATTTAGGAAGGGGACCTCAAATACAGAGGGATATAGAACCTTCATAGCACCAAGCTTTTACAAGTTCTATATCCCTAAATTTTATAGAACTTGGGAAAAACTGCACTCCAGTTTTGAACCGGGAGCCTCGTTTGCAGGATTTGCCAGATCTCTTCCGTATCTGAGGTCTCGAAATAAAGTAAGGAAAGGGATGCGGAAGACCTGGTGGGGATGCTATAAGGTGGAAGCACCCAAACTCATCAATATAAACAATTCAGCATAGTTGGAGGCACCTTTTCCTAGAAATAGTATTTTTTTTTATAGTATTAGCAAGTGAAAATCAAGAATATTAAATAAATAAATAAATAGATTTTCAGATGTCGTATGTAATTTCTATGATTTTTCGAAATGCACGCTGATTAGACCACTAAATCTATCCTATTGGTGAACCTAAATCTGAAATCTGCAAATCAGTTGTTAGCCAATCAAAGTTAAGTATGTGTCCTTCAAATGTGTCAATCAATCAAATTTTAGCATTGGAGGACACATTAACCCAAATCTAGGGACACAAGTAGGTGAGTTTAGAATGGGAATAAGTGCACTAATGGGTGCTTCTATCTTAAAGTAGGCAATACCTACAACCGCCATTTTCAACTGTGCACAAGTTCTAATATTATTAGAATGGCAAAGTTTAAAAAAAATCATATATGAATGCAAATTCCATTGCCATAAAGAATGCATCATTTGGATATAATATACAAAAGTTATGAGGAGCTAAAGATGTTCGACAACAGAGCATCTAATCAAGTGGCTTGTAATACTTTAACCCCTAAAGGACCAACATGCATTTTTTTGGCAACATAGAAATTTCATGACATTAATAAATATGAGTCAAAAGTTATTGCATAATATGTTGTTTGTTTCTCAACTTGGGTGGTCCGGGGAGATCTAAAAAAATCACTTTTTTAAGAAAAAAAATTGAAATTCTTTCTTCAGATTTATATGTACTCAAAAAGTTTTGAATCATTGCATTTCAATTGTTGAGATGAAAGTTATGAGGCTTTTTAGTTGCGGGCAGTTATGGAATCCCTACACCAAAAAAAACTTTGAAGTCCTTTATTTTACTGTTATTTTAATATTTAAAAAATAATAATGCTATTGGATGTAGATTGTTTATTACAACAAATCAACCATTTGGATTGGAGTTTTTTAATTTTATAACTAATTTATTAACAATTTAGTATTTTGAATCATTCTCTACTTCTTTCTACTTACTATTTTTTTCCTATATGTTGTACAACTCCAAATGATTTGAAAATTTTCATGTATATAGCAATTGTCAAAGTAAGCCAGTTTTCTCTAGGTTATTGCTGTTAAATTTACTTGGAAGAGATATATAGCAGTATCGTGAACATTGTGGAATTTGGTTAATGAGGCTGTCGATGAAATAAAGTCTCACATTGAGAGGAAGCAAGCTCTAATCTAGGAAGGATTGGAAGCTGCGTGTGAAGAGCTATTATTTTCATTTGATCGCTTCCTAGCTTGAATGACTCCTGTGAGTTCAACATTTCCTTGTTAAATCGTTGCGAATTATTTATAATACTGACTCATGAGTCCTGCGTTGCGTGGAATGTCTATGTTTGAGAGCAGAAAGAACTTGCCCAAGAAATGAAAGAGAAGACAGTTAGCAAGCCATGTTTAACCCTGTGAAGTTACCAATGGGATGGGATAGCAAACCTATACCTTATTCGCTGTACGACCTGCGTGGACTTGGGCAGGTAGTGTCCTGCTTTCCTATTAGGGAGTCTCTTATCTCCGTGTATTTTGGTGAACCTCGCTCTATGATTCAAGGATCCATTTCRTTTTATTTAAGAAATTCATATCTGTGAAATCCTTTGAGACCTGCTAGTGTAGATTTCAGGTCCTCAATTGTCAGCGTTATTTTACCGGATTATGAAAAATCAGTACGTTCTATCATACATGCTATTTCTAGATGCTTCACTGCAAAAACTAGCTTTTGTTATACAATCCAGGGTTATCTGCCATTGTCGAGGAGGTAATAGCCTTAATTATTAGCAGCTCTTTGCCTGAATTAATGGATTTTCGAATTTTAAATGTGAGATATGTGGAATTACAGCTCCCATGGTCACCCGGCAGCACTGCCAAGAGTGGGGACATCAGCATGGCATGAGTTTTTTTGGGTCCTTTAAGTATGAATATTTTCCATCAGAGCACATCTATCAAGGTAATCCCTGTGCCTAGATCCTTGTGATGTAGGAATATCTGAGCAGTCTCCTAAGATATCTTCTCACGTTCAGTCTTATCAAGAGTCCTTTTTTCAGTTATAAGCTTACTAATTGTAGTTCTCTAATACTATTCTATGTGCTTCATGCTCTTGATTGAAACGTGTACTTGGAAGTTTCTTGCAKTTAGACTTAGTCCATAAAGTATTTCAAAGTCTTTCAGGAGCCTTGATSTTTGTTCTGCTAGTTTTGTTAATACCTTTAATTTCTTAGTATGATTCTTATGCCAATGACTGAAACTTTAAATGCTTGGATTCGAGTATTTCTTTSTGCGACTTTGTTCAAATTCTGTGGGGCCAGGATGCAAAAGCTGTGGGAGAAGATACAAGAGACAAGGAGTTAACGTATGGCGTGAGGAAGAGTGAAGATTTGGGGGGCACTGTCTATAATATAAAAGCTTTCTCTGATTTGCAACAACAAACGCTCCTCTGAGTTGTTGACAGATTTCCCCAGTGCGTCCGTTTCCATGTGTCAATGCCGGAATGACCCAAAGGACAGACAGTCCCTGCCGATTGCTTCTTTAAAAAAATCATTCGCTGACAGGTGCTGCAAGGGAGCACAGACGAATAATTATATTCTGAACTACAATTTGAGTTTCAGAAGCATAGCACTGATTGTCACCACTCTTTAAGGTTCTCCCTGGACTCGTCTTGCTTAAGATACTTCTAGTGCTTTARGAGACTTGTAGTTGGAACATCGACAAGGTGTCACCCAGTTGGCAACGGTGAGTTACAAGTCGTGTTTGATTGTCYGCTATGGTTTTCTCAGTCGTATAGGAGCTTGTTATTGAAATGATTTCATTTCATTCTTATGAGGCAGAGTTTTCTCACTTTTTGAAAAGATTGAGGTTTTTTTGTTGCAGGATTTGCAGTTGAATTGTGTGGCGGGTGATCATGTTGCGACTCAAACCAGTCACAGCCATTCGTGCTATTGGTTATGGAAATTAAAATGAATATAGACATGTCTTTCGCTCTCATGTTCATCATATATCAAGGAKTTTTCTTGGAAGCTCTTAGTCCCTGTTTTTTTCCTATTGAAAATGGAATTATTCCTTCATATTTCCAGGATGGGAAACAACACAATTCTCTCGGAGACAAGAACAGCGAACGAATACCAGAACGGCAGCAGTAGTAATTTCAGGTACTGTGATTYGATCTGTGATTCCGTTAGCATTTTGAACTTGTCATATGACCTTTTCCTGTTTTCTGAACAGTAGATAGCAAGTTTACATCTTTCAAACCGCTCACCGAGTGGTWACACCGTATGGCTTTGGTAGCTGCACCTAGGGCAGTCTAAACAATCACTCGTGTGTGAGGAGAAATCTTGCACAATGAGGAGTTGCCAATATATTTTTGCAGTCATTGTTAGCTACTCACTGTGACGGAAGCGCTAGAATAATGGCWTCGGATATTTGTTGCCTGRTAGTGAAACCCGACCAAGTAATGTKCAAGGTAMTGTGCRAACCTTGATGTTTACCCAATGTTTCAATGTTGTTAGTCATTGACCACACCTTCTGACTTGTTACCTCCTTGTGCGTCTAGTGCGTGTTTACCAAAACCTAAACCCTTCTGAACTCATTTCAATSAAACCGTCATCCAAAACTAGATTTACAAAAATTGACAGTACCTATTGGGAGTGGAGACAAGCATGAAGTTGTGGGGAAATGGACAAATGATTTGATAGTACCATTGAAAAGATTATAAGGGAAATCGTTCAATTCTCGGAGGCTAGGTTTGAGGTGTTGGGGTGCTCAAGGGTTAAACAATCCAAATACATTGGGTTAGGAAACAAATAGTGCTGGAAACAATTATTTTTTGTGGCCTTCCATGTTCAAGATGAACTTTCATGCCTCTTATATAATTCAACCCTGTCCTACTTTGCYTCTAGGTAACCACCTTGGGTCGCAAGTTRAGATAGACCCCATAAAACCTCCTAAAATCTATTAGCCTTTCCAAAACAAACATCATTGTCACTCATTTGGAAATGATCATGGATCATGGATCATGGAGGCTACTAAATATTCCCCATCTCATTTTCCATAGGACCATAAAATAATAAATAGAGCTTTCCTAAACAAAAATCATATCAAGCACGTTGTTCTATCTCCTCAAAAGAGAGGGTACTCCTCTTGGTTTGCATTAGTTCCCCCCTCTCTCGAAAAAATCACATGCCATTGATTTTTTTTTTCTTAAAAACTACTCCCCCCCTTTCCTTGCCATTGATCTTGATACAAACACTCGGACATGGTATATTGGGATACAATATGCATATATATATACAAAAACCAATTAACCCATATCGATTGTCAAACAAATTTGTTTCGAAAAATATAAGACTGAGGGGGATTATGGGATTTTCAGGTTATTTTCAGATTGGATAAAATTGGAGGGATTATAAAAAATAATCCAATTTGAAACTTGTGTGTTAATATCTCCTCAATAGAGAGGGTACATACTAGCTCTTTATAGGACAAAAAGACCGCAAATGCAAAACAAAATTTGAAAGAAAAGCTTAGGTGTTCAAGTAGAGTGTAAAGTGTACATGTGCACAATTGAGTTCCTTGGATCAATCTCCCAACACAACATAATACAATAGGTCTTGAAGTACAAGACATACGAAATAATATGTAAGGTGGAGGTACCCCCCAAATGCACCACTACCTAACCAAAAATTGCCATCATCACTCTAGTTACATCCCCGAAAGCAATGTGTACCTATGTAGAAGAAACGATTTGAAAACCTCTACCCAAAAAAATATTGACCCTTTATAACTTTTGCATGGAATATCCAAATGCCACGTTCTTTGGTGTGTTGGAACCTCCTTTCACTTGTCAATAAGAATATATGGAATTTGACCAATCTAACTACATTAGACACAACAGAAAAAGGCTAAGAATGTTAGCCTATCAAGTGAAAATCAACTCTAGTTGATTCAAAAAAACTTAATACTCATAGGGCGAAAGTAAGAAACAATGACTATTGATTTTATTGCATTTGGAAAACTGGAAGTAGTACCATGAATACTATGAGCTTTTTAAAAAAGAAAAAAATTTAAATAATAATTTAAAAACTACAGATAACATATTACCAGAAATTGAGGTCTAGAAAAATGTAATCTAAAAGTTATTCTCAAAAGAATGATATCATATTGGAATTTTTTGTTAAAATTTATGGGAAGTAATGAGAACATTCAATAAAATATAACAAAACAAAGACAATTTTTAAATCTTCATAGAGACAATATTTCATCAAATAATTTATAGAAAGTTATTTTGAGACGTATAGAAATGTGTGGACAAGAGAACCATGTTTGYATCTTTGTCAAGGACAATGGATTTTAATATTTTAGAATTTCTTCTATGAATTTTTGAAACCTCAGTAGAGGAACATGGTGTCCTATTGTTGAAGTGAAAATCATCATTTCAAACATAATTAAAAGATACTCATCATAATACTTAAAAGATTTCTAAAATACARATTGTGATAAATTCAAGAAATTGAGTAAAAAAACATTTTTTAGAGATTATACAAGAATAGGTTTAAACTTGGACAATGTTCCTTTCACCTTGCATATGAAATTCAAGTATCATGATAAAATCTCTAGAAGTTGTGCCCAACATGTGATGCAAAATAGTAACTGTGTTTCATGCTTTCACCCCACACAATATTCTATGAATTTTCAAAGTTGAAAACATAGGGCACCTATTCATGTCCCCTAAACCCCATCACCCAATACCTTTAAAGCCCATTGGTTGCTTCAAAGAACTCTTCATATTCCATTGGTTGTTATTGAAACCTTGTGATGTTTTTAGATAAAGGTAGGTGGCCAATTAAGGCCAAAATATAGATTGTAGAATTAAAAATGTGTTGATTTTTGGGACTCCTACCTTACTTGCTTCCTCAATGGAGTCGAATGCCATTAATTTCATGAATATATGTTTTTCAAATAGTAAAATAATAAATTGAAACTAAGAACCGATTGCGATAAAAAATTGGATGGTTTTAGTATTTTAAATATAATATGATGTTTTCTCATATTTGTCACTCAATAATGCTAGTATGTGAATATGAAAATGCAAGCATATGAGCCTTGAGCATATATATATATAAAAGTAGATATCCTACAACCATTGAAGGTGCTTATAACATAAACACCTATAATATATGTATCTATAATATACTTGCACTAAAATTATAAAAAGTTTTTATATTGTAGACAACTATACCATAGGTGTGTAGTCTTCTAGGCTCAAGAGCTAACACTTCTAGGTGGCTCATATAATAGCAATCCTCGAATAAATTTTTAAAATTTAAACATTTTTAAAATTTAAACATTTTTAAAATTTAAACATTTTTAAAATTTAAACATTTTTAAAATTTAAACATTTTTAAAATTTAAACATTTTTAAATAATTAAAAAAATTGATAAAATTAACCTTTATAGAACCAAGGCCRTTTTTCTGTCAAAAACACTCAAAACTGCTATTTTTGCTTTGTCCATCCAAAGAAAAAAAATTAAAAAATTAAAAACAAAATTGTCGGATCTTGTACTTAACTTGTGTGAGATCATGCAATAAAAATTTCACCAAGTTTAACCCTCGCCGTTAGACCGTATAAGGTAAAACAACCCATTGTGGTCAAAATTTGGAGTTTGCCATCATGCCATTGCTGAAAGTTTTCAAACTTTTTTCCACATAAAGACAAGTGTGAGAAATAGTTAAAGCAATTGAAATTATATTTATCAAACAAATTATGAATTAGTTATGAAATTTTGAAGTGATCTAACCAAAAGAGTCAGTGGTCTACTTGATAACCAACAAAAACTAGATCCAATATGCTCATATTAATCACCTAAAGTGGTCACAATTGTTTCAAATGTAGAAGGCCGTGAAAAGTCACGTTTGACAATGATTTACACTAAAAAAGTAGGGTGCTCCTAATGAGGTCATTAATCACTCCATGTGAGTCAAGTTAAACATTGATTATGGTTTGAAAAACCGTCCATGGGTCATTAGGTGTCCACTATGGGTCTTCTAACCTCAATAGGATGTTTTACCTTAGATTGGAAGATATGAGCATTCAAAGTTGGAAAAAAAAGTTTTTTTGAATTGCAATCTTCAATTTCAGATGACTTTGACCACTAGTTGTGGAAACGTTTTGCACTAAAGAATATTAATTTAAAAAAAAATTGTATTGAAGAATTGAGTTGAGATTGTAAATTTCTTTTTTTCAAAAACACTTGATTTCCATTCTTTAAAAAAATTTAAGTAGAAGTAGGTTCAAGATTGAAAGTAAAACTAAACGGTTAAGAACTTTAAGATGGGATTGAAACACGATAACTCCAACGGTGAGATTGTTCTAGCACGTAATCTTGGCCAACAATTGTTTTTGAAAAATTGTGAAAATTAAGTTTAGAAATGAATCCTATAAGTTATTTTTTTCAAGAAGATGCTAAGACTGCCTGAGAAACAAGATTGTCCATAACTTTCTCATTGCTAGTCCAAATAGAATGAATCAAAGCTTCATGTGTAGTAAAAATATATCATCTTAGAAAAAAGAAAACTAAAACTTTAATTTTGACTTTTGCAAAAAAAAAATTGTTGCCACCAAGTTTAGTTATGGGCTTTTTGTGGTATATTTTTTACTCCCGAGCACCAATTGAAATAAAAATTATATTTCCACAAAGCTAATCAATTTTTCTGTCTTATGAGAAAGTTTCAAAAGTTTCACCAAAACTTGAGGTCATAGGAACCTACCCAAAATTCATTTTGTCCCTCGAGGGAACAATGGTCCTTCAAGGGTTAATTATGTAAATATGGCTTTAGCTTTAAAAAAATATTAAACATCAATTTTTGTTATTTTATTATAATCAAAACTAAGACATAAATTAAAGTTTGAACCGATAATTCTAGGACTAGATAGAACTTTAAAAGTAAAATCACCTACTTCACAGCCTTCACCTCGGTAAGGCTTGGACTTTCAATCCAACAAATGCACCTTAAGGGCTTAACTGCACAAACTAGTCTAGTATACGCAACTTTTTTTTTTAAAGTGATTGGAAACGGACACTATATGGAGAAAAAATAAGACACCAAAGTTCATTGTAATTCAAAAGTGTCCGGATTTTGAACTTTGAATTGCTTCCAATCATTCAAAACAATTTGGATTGACATGAAGATTCTGTTACAATAGCTAAACTTCAAGGGGAATATAACCCTAATAAAAACAAAAATTGAATGAAGAAGAGACAAGCCCCCAAAGTTGCAGGCATCAAAATGCACTTTGGTGAACTCAAATTGAACTTGTGAACTTGAAATGGCTTTCTAAAAATCAATATATCATGAATTGATTTGAAAATTTTATCACACGAACTAGAAAAAAGAGTGCAAATTTTACAACAAGTTTTATTGAATTTGGACATCGGATGCAAATGTTAATTGAATTGGACTTCTAAACTATGTGAGGACACTCACTTTTGGTCCCTTGTGGCATTTAGGGGTCGATGACTTGGTAGGTCGTATGCCTATTAATAGATTCTCACATGTTTTGGATTCAACCGACCTACCAAGTCTGATCACTTTTGGGTACAGGTGTCAGTCAGTTGTCCAAACTGAAAGACTGACCACACTCCAGTAACCATGAGTAAACATGTGACCGTGGTCASTACCTTAAGTTAGTGAGATTTGCTAGCAATAAGTTACTAATTTTCTGACAAATCAATCAACCATTAAAATCATAGTTGTCATGATACAATCCAGACTTTCCACTCATGGTCTACATCAACTACTCATTTTTCCATTAATTCTGGCAAAAACAAATTCAAAATATTTTTGTTAATTGGGTAGTTTACAACAGGATTTCTAGCAATCATCAACAAATTTTAAACAAAATTGCTGTAAAATCTATGTAAATGATCACATTTTCCCCTTAACCCCTAAAGGACCAAGGCCTTCCTTTTGCAAAAAAACACACTCAAAACTGCCATTTTGATAGCAAAGAGTAAAAAACCTTGGAAATCATGTTTTATGCACATCTAACTAGAGGATCTTACATCTAACTAGTATGAAAATATGTGGTAAAAATTTCAGAAATTTTGACCGCATGAATCGCAAGATACCTGCGTTTAAAGTGAAAAAAACAAGTTTTTTTTAGCACATTGCGGGACCATATTATTTGACTTTCAACCTTCTTAACTTTAATTTTTTGCACTACAGAGTTTTGAGCTTTAAATCTTTATGGTCAAGAATTGAGTTGAGAGTCTAGGAAAAAATAAAAAAAATAAAAAAAAGCATAAATTTTAGTCTTTAAAAAATTGTTAAGTAGAAGTATGTACAAAATAGAAGAAAATTCTAAATTATTGATATCTTCAAGATGGAAGTAAAGTGCACTAATCCCAATGGTGAGATTGTTCTAGCAAGCAAAATAAACCATATGGAACTTTTGTTTTTGAAAAATCTTAAAAATTGCATTCAAAAACAAATCCTACAACTTATTTTTTCAAAAAGATGCTTAGATTGCCCAAAAAACAAGATTTTCATTTAAATATTCCTTTGTCCCCTTGTTACAAACTAGGGAGACCTTTACAATGAACTCTACAAACCTTATTTCTCATTTCTCGGGTTTAATGTGTATGCCCGTGATACCACGATTTTAGGCTAGGACGATTTCACTCTACGGTTCACATTTACGATTAAGTAAGGACAATTTTAGGTAAGGTAGGAGGCTCAAACTCCGACTGCGCATTTTGAACCGAACATGAGACAAAGGTACATTTTGCTTTCTTCAATTTACAAATGTAGAAACTGTATACATTCTAGGAGGTGATTGCATTTAGAGCCCTATGGCATTTCAACATCAAAATTTCATATCTAATTCCACAAAGCTCCAAAAAATATGAAACAACTTGAGCCACGTGTCATTTCCTCTTGTCTTTCAACAAAAATTTACTGAAAAATATTTCAAGATGTTTTACCTCCCCAAAATTCGGTTTCAGTGCTTAGATGGTCGCTTTATGGATCTCCTACCTTATGGTCGCCTGAACATGCCTTGGCTTCTCATCAGATATTCAAAGTGAGGTCTACATGTAGATGGCACTCATTCAGGTGACTTCCGATCATTCCAACAAACAAACAAATCTCTCCCCTGGCCCATATTTTTTTAAAAAGACGCAAGGTACCGTCCATTAATTTTAATTGTTACTGTTATTATAATAGACAGGCAATGGACTGAAGTCAGTTAACTTTCAATAATAAATCCGGAGTTGCCATGGGAGCCCAATGTCGGTGACTCTCAGAAATTAAAAGTTGTTTCAAAACAAACTTGTGCTCCAATTCTACTTGTCAGACATTGCACAGGCAGTTGTACGACAATTGAAGGAGATCATCATGTTGTCGCAATTCTTGGATGTTTGCAATCAAACAAAGTTTGATACGTGAAAGGAAAAAAAAAAGAAAGGAAAAGTAATAACCATAGATGCTCCCCCAAAAGCTTCGAAAGCTATCACCTTATTCACTTTCCTCCTTCTTTGACGTCACAACTTGATCATATTCCTCTGTCGTCAATGAAACACGAGGATTGTCCAATTTGTTTGGTGTTATTATGCGGCACTTACTGAGCATGCACCTACCATATCCAAGCAGAGAGTTGGATGTATATGCTACAACCTAAAAAAAAAGACAAATAAAATAAAATAAAATAAAATAAAAATTAAAGATTAAAAAATTTTAAATGAATTGTAGGGAACTTTGTCGCGTGGTTGTCGTGTATTGTTTCCTCTATCAATGGAAATTGTCCATGTGTTTCAAGAAAACAAATAAATAAATAACATATTCTTACTTGACTTCTTTTTAAACAAATTTTGGATATGAATACTCTTACTATTGGGTCTCTATATTAATCCTCAAAGCATTTTTATTGTTTTTGACGRAAGGTGCTCCCAAATAGCACATGTTGAAAACAAGGTGGAATGGATAAGTGTGTATAATTTTTACTTGCAACTTCTAAAGTAGGCATTTGTACCCAACTTGTAATTTTACCTTTCTATCAATTTTTAGAATCAATCACCAAAACTTTTCCAAGACCATAATGTTCAAAGTAGTGCAATAGGTCTTTCCTAATTCTTTAATTCTAAAAATGAGGTTTTACCTTTGAATAGTCTTAAGAAAATTCTCTGCTATAATGAGCCCAGTAACAAATAAGTAAAGCAAATATTGTTAGAAACAACAACAATTCAATGCATTAAATTAATAACAAAGCATTAAGCCATCAATGAGTTAAATGATGGATCAACCTCCCAACCTTATAGGAAAGCAAAAAGAAAAGTCATTCTCCCCTCCTTGGAGACTCATTTTTATAGTCACCACACCCCTCTAGTTTTCTTTGTCCAAACTAAAGTCCTTGTTCTAATCTATAATTGGTATACTTATAAATCTATAAACCTTCATCACTGCAATTCTATATTAAAACTTTATTCCAAAATTAGAACTTACTATTGATCACTATAAGAGATGGTTCATTCCTTTACCACTCCRGTTTTATGGTAACAACTTACTATTATTTTAGACGACAACATGACTCACGTACTCCCTTGCACATCTCATCTATTTGAATTGTGCATCCTTCATACATATGGAAACTATTGATTTTGCTCATTGTTTGTTTATACACTAGCTACATCCAATTTGAGGTTAGAACAATTATTGTTCAATTATTTGTTCAAAGAGTGCTTGAGGTACGGTACACGTGAGAGAAATCATAATTTATTCATACAATGTTCAAATAATGCATGCTAAAGTGCGTTGGAATCCTCTTTCACATGCCACTCAACAAGACCCAATAAGAAAAAGAAAAATATAAATTTTGTCATACCGTACAATTTATGCTTGGTTGCAATTAGTGGTGATTCATAAGTGCGATTACCGGCGCGCTTTTCGTACGGTTTCGCTGTTTTGCTGTTGACCACAACAATCGTGGCGGACAAAGACAATGAAGTTTCAATAGAGGCAAATTTGCGAAAGAGTGCGCCCAAAGACCCTGATTTAGTGTTGCGCTGAAAGGAACGACAAAAGAACATGTCRCGCAACAGCAACAGACAGTACAACAGTAGTTGATAGTTTTGAAAAAGCCCCCGGAAACAGGCAGGATTATTGGGAATTGTCCRTGAGCTTCATCAGTTCATTTGGGGTTGTTTGTCGTAACTCAAGGTTCTTATTTTTATTTTTATTTTTTGAAAGTAACTTAAGTTCTGACTGATCTCCTCCTAATGCATCAATTTAGCCTGCCACCATAGCATAATTAATATTCTGCATTACGTGTATAACCTCAGCAAGAGTTGCCACAAAAGTTAAAAAAGCTCATATTCTGTCACTGCTCCTCCATGAACGTGTTGGTTAAATTAGGTAACTAAACATCATGCTTAAGTTCATAAGCTTTTTTTTTTTTTCCAATTATGATGATCAGTGCCCGTGGTGGTGGTAGATACATTGGGGAGTTTGATTCTCAGCCGGATTTGTGTCATCAACATTATTGCCCAATTACCATTTTATTATTTTCAAAGCAATTCCAAAATGAGAGTTTACAGGAAATTTATGATTTTGTAATCCAAATTCTGCATGATCATGCACAGATCTTTTGTAACCCAAAGAGGTAATTAATTAAGCAAGCAAGATTCTATCCTCCCCAAAGAGCGAACTAGGCATGGTGTGCCCATGTCCCATGTCCCATCCCTTATTTATGGAGATGGTCGGGGATGGGGTCCGAGATGCAGTCTGGGATGCTGAATTGCTAATGCAATATATGACGAATGGATACGGGTGTAAATTACAGATGCACTATACAAGTGTGCCAATTAATATGGATATGAATGTGAATACAGATTAATATGCACAAACCTCATTATCCCATATCTTTTGGACTTTGGACTTATCATCAATATTTGGTAGTTTGCTCTAAGAGTGACCATTTAAGGTCTGGTTTGCCTTTTTGTATGATTCTGAGGACAGAAAGATTTTAAGCTCACTTTTCACAGTTCCTATTTTGTATTTTTTGAAGCATTACAGTATTACTTATGAATTTTCAAAGATTTGTGTCGTAGGCACGTGTCTGAGATCATAGGTCTTCCATTCTTCCAAAATCTATCCACTTGTAATTTGTAAAGAGATGGTTCTTGTGATAAACAACATTTTTTTTCTTGATCCATTCAATGGCTAAAGAGGTTGATTTAAGGAGCAGCTCATATCCCTTTCTAGAGCTAATTATAGGGCGATTTGAAGAAGATGGTCACTTCTAGAGCATACTACCTTAGCTCCAATTTATCCTAGACTAAGCATTATAGTATTACTTATGAATTTTCAAAGATTTGTGTTGTAGGCACGTGTCTGAGATCGTAGGTCTTCCAAAATCTATCCACTTGTAACTTGTAAAGAGATGGTTCTTGTGATAAAGAACATTTTTTTCCTTGATCCACTCGATGGGTAAAGAGGTTGATTTAAGGAGCACCTCATATCTCTTTCTAGAGCTAATTATAGGGCGATTTGAAGAAGATGGTCACTTCTAGAGCATACTACCTTAGCTCCAATTTATCCTAGACTATGGAAAACAAGAGTCTGTCCCTAAATTCTTGTACTTGGGAGCACATTGTAAAGAGCTTTGAGAAGCGAGCGACATCTCTCTAAGACTTGTCTGTAGGATTATATTTGATTTCTAAGTGAAATTTGTAAAAAATGTTAAAATTGAGTTCAAAAACAAATCCCATAGTGAGCTTTACCAAGATGGAGAAACAATCATGAGATTTGCCTATGGAAATATGACCAACAGGTTTGTTTTTAGGTAAAAATTGTGAAATTGATTTATAAACAATTTATGTACATTATTTCATCTCTAAAAAGTAAATAAAGTTCATTCAAAAGCAATCATCACTAAATTAAAGAAGAGGAAGTTTGGTCTTCAATTTCTAAGTCATTTAGGTTTCTCTTTCTAGGATTAATCCCTTAGAATCCAAAGTAAACTAAGGAAAATGTAGATTTGGAGCTTTTGAATAAATTAAATTGTGGCATGAGATCAATCTTATTCTCTCACTGTAAAATCTTTGTTTTTGTTGATTTTCCTTTTTTCCTTTTCGCAACAAAAATTGATTCAAAACTTTGCAAATAATCACAATGGAGTGAGTGACATTAGAGAAAAAATTAGGCCTCTTAGGGGAGCCAAGAAACGACATTCTTAAAGATTTCATTGTCACACTAAGTGTCCATTTACTTTGAAGTGTTCGAAGATGTGAAGAGAAGTTTTTTATATGAGTGGGGTAGTGGTAGGTAAAAAAATCCATGTGAAGTATGAAAATTAGAATTAGTAGGAACTCAACTGCTAAACGCAAGAGTTGTGCCTAAAGTAGAGTTTCAGCTCTCATTTTAGCGTAGTAAAATATCTTTCTTCAAAAATGTTTGAACTAAAAAAAGTTGGGAATCAAGCTAGAATTTATCTTCGAAAATTCACTTGAGGTTTTGAGTCTCCAACTAAAAGTTAGGGACAAATTTAAGAGCAAGGTTGGAAGGGACATTTTTTGACATTTTCCAAAACCCTCTTTGAAATTTGTCCATAAATTTTAGTTGAGGTCTCAAATCCTCAAACGGATTTTCAAAGTTAAATTTTAGCTTAATTTCCAACTCTTTTTAGTTCAAGGTTTTTTGAAAAAGGATAATATTCTACTCTGCTAAAATGAAGTCTAAATTTTATTTTGAGCACTATTTCTGGCTTTCTGCATTTTGACTTAACTATGAGCGGTTGAGCTTTCATCTTCCAATTATTCCATACCCTTTGAGGATTCATAATGGAAAATTTATTTTAGTTTAAAAACAACCCCTTCACCCTTCAATTTCACCAAATGTCGATGAAGTAAGTCTTTCACATTGCCATCAAGAAAAATTCATGATGGATTGATGGTGGATGGTAATTAGACTATTCTGGATATTTTTGTATTTTTTCCACTCTGTGGCCGGCAATCGGAACTCATGCTGCGGTCACAAACAGTATTCCACTAACCCGTCCAGCGAGCAGGATTTACAAATTACGTTTCTAGCTACGTACAGTTCGAGAGTCAATCAGGCGCACAGCAGTTTTAAGAACTGCTTAGTACCTGGCATTCTATACATGAAAGAAACATGCAAGGCGTGATTGTTCTTGTGTACGTGAATTGAGTTCGAAAAGAGAAGTTATTGAGATGATACTCGGTTAAACTGGTAGAAAAACAGTCCTATTAGTCCAACATTCAGGGGCGAGTTGACCTTAACTTTGCTAGAGTTTGCGGTTCGAACTTGCTGTACAATTGCACGTTTCATATATACCGTTTGAYCCGTGGCCTTCTCTTCATGTACACAGATCCAGGCGCTGAGGTTATAGCTCTCTCTCCCAAAACGTTGATGGAATCAGATAGATACGTGTGTGAAATCTGCAATCAGGGATTCCAACGGGATCAGAACTTGCAGATGCACAGGCGTCGCCACAAGGTTCGTATGTCGATCTCATCCACTGCTAAACTTAAATGAGTGCGCAGCCTCAATCTCCTATGTTTTGGATGCCGGTGTCTGAACTGAGTGAATGATTGCAGGTTCCGTGGAAGCTTTTGAAGAAGCCAAGCAGTTTAGTAACAAACAGGCGGGTTTACATCTGCCCTGAGAGATCGTGTCTTCATCACGACCCAAGCCACGCTCTCGGCGACCTTGTGGGAATCAAGAAGCATTACCGAAGGAAGCATTGCACCGAGAAGCAGTGGAAATGTGTTAAATGCTCCAAGCGGTATGCGGTACAGTCGGATTACAAAGCTCACATGAAGACATGTGGTACACGAGGCCATTGCTGTGACTGCGGTCGGGTCTTCTCTCGGTTAGTGACTCTTCAATTCACTCCCTCATCTAAATTTCAACGTTTTTTTTTGTCTTTTGGTTCAAGCACTCCAGTTCCAGTGAAAACAAGCACTCTAGTCTTGTAGCACATTCTATTTTATCAATGCACTACCTGTTTCTCTGAAAATTTGAATGCTTTGAATCTCCGAAGTAATTAAAGGAAGCAAGCTAGGGCTGCTTTCATTCTTATACAGAAGATCGTACTAATTCCGATATAACTATCCCACCCATCTGCTGCATACATTCCAATGATTGATGTTTCAATTTCTAACCCAGGGTAGAGAGCTTCATCGAGCACCAGGACTCATGCAGCGCAGCGAAACGTAAAGCAACAACGCAGTCTAACTCGTCACTTCTTCATTATCACACCACCAGACTCATCTCTAGTGATTCCAGCGACACAACGCAAGCCATTCCATTTGCTCATGTATCAGACACCGCGGATGCAATGTCGACAAAGTTCGTGAYTGATGAACCGCATCCAGGACAAGGCCAAGTAGTCAACCAGAGTGTTGCAATGCCCTCKTGGCTAATTGCAAGAGAGCGACGAAGTGAACTGGAGCTTCTGCCATCCAAGCATTGGGAACCCACAGAAAACTCTCGTTCTGCCTCTCATTCCATAGGATTTCCAATGCAAGGCGTCGTCAGAACTGGAACAACAGCCATCGACTGCTCCGACTCCCCAGCAGATCTGATTCAGCTTCTGCCGAGGAGTTCGTTTGGAGAAACTGTACTCGCACCGTGCTTAAGGCTCTCTATAGGACCAGCTTCCAGTGCTGAAACAGCCTCCAGTTGCCTGTCAACACACCCGTCATTTTTTCATGTAGATCACAGGAAACCTAGATTAAGCTCCGTAGAAAGAGAAACACTGGCTTCCAACTMTCACCAAAGACAAGCGTCTGTAGAAGCTCGCACGAGATTACTGGAGAGAAGCGCCCATTCTTCAGCGATTGGCAAAGATCTTGCACTTTCGATTCCGCAACATGGAAACCAAGGACMMCATGGGACGGACCACGCAGGAGTGAGTAATTTYSTTCCAGGACAAACGAACTGGTTGGAAAGCTGCAATGAGGGGTTGTGCCAGTCGATGAAGAAACATCCCAGACGCAATCCAAGTACTGAGAGTTACAACCCGTGCTCTGAAAGATAGCACTTCACCAGATCACGAGGATCACGAGGATCACTCATCCAGGTGGGACATGTTGTGACTTGTGAATGTTGAGCTGCGGACGTACTGCTAGGAAGAAATGTAAATAGCTCGCCACTACATTGCTAGTTGCAGGCCCAGTGCACGCCCAGTACGGTATTAAGACTGTTAATATGCATTTGAGTTTTTAACTTAGTTTCCTATGCTCACGTCACGAGCTGGTAGCTGGTAGCTTCGGAAACAGACTATGCAGCTTATGATCGAACATGCGAATCAGTGACGAATATGATCAATTGATTACTATCTCCCGTTCATCAGTGTGGCAGTCATCCAACTAGCTAGCCAGCACATGGTGATTCAGGAACTAGCTAGAATGCATTGTGCAGGTATGGTTGAAATCTTCAAGATTTGAATTGGAGCTTTTAGCCGTTGCAGGCCGCTGATTTGGAACTGGTTCTGATCTTGCAGGCKTCGACTCGCAGACTTTACCGAGTGAAGGTCAGAGGCACTGGCAAGGGTAAGACAAAGACAAACCTGGGACGAAGCTAGCTATGTAAATATCTAGCGCAGAGGAGTAAAGCAAGAATGGAATCCTCAACGTCAACATCAAGGCCGGCCCCAAGCAGACTTCGAAATCGCAACCTAAATTTTGTCACTCTCGCGTAGTTCAAAACCCTACTTGAGAGTAGTCCATCCGAATGGTTGACTTCAGCATCTCCTACAGCAGTTCCAATTTGGTTATCTTGAGTACGTCTCCATGCGATCAATTGCATATTGAGACTACAAGTGGGATTGGTGTCATGTAATTATTGTGTGGACCCTCATTTGATCAGGAGCTTGGACAGTTCCATTGTAATTAGCAAGCAAGCGGATCAGGCAACGGACTGAACTGAATTTAGTAGTGCCCGCCAGCTGTGATTATAGAATGGTCCGAAGTAAATAGCTATGTCCATCGCTGCTTGATGCATATACATCTGACTGCGTCCAGTATTAAGTCAGAACCGACATGTTAAGCATACTGGAAATTACATAATGACCAGTCTCATCACTGCTAAAGTTAGCTAACTTACAACTTAGCCTGACTGGCCGAGACTGCTCAGTCTTCCCGGTTACTTGTCAGTCCACTGATAACATTTGTCTCCTCCTGACCCCCGGCCGTTGTGTTCTTGAGATCGGGACTGGAACAATTGACGAAGTTAAGGATGGATCGGACTCATTACAAGAGTCGATCGATGGATTTGCGGCCTCCTAGTCAGTCAGTCTCGAGACAGACAGATCCCTGAATTATGTCTCTTACATGCACAATTTCCTGCTAACTTATTTAATTTCTTAACTTGTTAGTAGATTTCAAGACATATATGGAGCCCTGCAAAATTATTAAATTTGTCTTCTAGTAGAATGAACGATCGACTGTGACGCACTTACGCAGGCTTCGAAGAAAATGAAAGTCAACAATTTTGTATTTTGTTCTTGAATTATTAACAATGGAAGAATTTTGTTGTTATGCATTCTGGAATTGATTAGTAGTCCATCACCAGACAAGACTTGTTTTTTTTAACAAGATAAATAATTCAAGCAATAAGGTGCACGTGTGATCCTGTTTTTTTCTGAACAAAATCATGCACCAGCACTATTCGAGACGTGCCTGGAAGCCGGAAAGTGTGTCGCAACATCTACAGTAGCATTTGAATTCAAACTTTAAAAAGTTCTGGACATTGAATTGATGAGGCTGTGCACTTGTTGATCGATACTCGGAATCAAATCAAAAGATCGAGGAACTGTCTGTCTGTCTTGCTTGCATCTTTAATTAATTAATTAAGTGGCTTGTCAATCTTGGACCACATGATCGATGTACGTGCTCTTCCATACAGATCGATCGATCCAGGAACCCCATTTCCTGATTCTGAAATTCCAGCAAAAATATCTGATCGATGGAAACGAACTTTATCTGTTGTCCACATTCAAGTTCGATTAATCTGTCACCGTTTGATTGATCGAACAGAACAGCCACAGGACTCGAGATATATAGTTCCATTATATTCTGGCTTTTCAGTTTCTTGGCTTCTTCTGAGAAAGACAAAAAAGAACATTCGTTTGAATTCTTGCTGCAATAATACACTCTAGCTATGGAGTATATATGGTCTCGAGTACATACAGGACTTCTCAGGCTGGGAATCAAATGAGAACAGACCTACTTTTTTCTTCTTTTTATCCCTGTCTTCCTGTCTCTATTCTTACAAAGTGGAAATGCGTGGGGGAATATTTTGAATTGGAGAGGGATATAATAATTAATCCCATGCCACGAAGTGACTGTGGAGTGGTCAACAAAGTCAAATTATTACCACCGTACTCAAATCTCAAGCCTCTATGATGATGGAGACAAGGTTAGTCGATTCTTTTGATTTTGGATAGTAAACGAGTAAACAATATTGTGAAATTAGGTTGCCCCACACTAATTGCTCGACATTTAACACTATATAAATAGTTTCAGTTATGGTACAAGAATGCACTACTTTGGAATTAGGTGTTGTTGTAATTGGGACTGTCTTGTGAACCTCCATGTGTACAAACAAAAATATTTATTAGAAAGATTTGATTGACTTTGATGGCTTGTAAAGTAACTTTCTTGTCTCTTGATGTAAGGCAAATTAATTGTTAAGGCAATCCAATTTCACTATTTTGTGTACAAAACTCTGAAAGTGATCTTTGGTTAGGTCACAAAGCTCTTTACATTTATAGACAAGGACAAAAAATGTAAAATATAGATGATAACTTATTTATTTATCCAAATGTGCATATACGTATAAATATAATTGAAACAATTATCTCCGTAGATTTTGTTGCAATTTTTCAATTTCATTTGCTGCAAGTTGTAAAATAAATTGTGAAATATTCTCTCAAAACAAAAGCCAATGTGTTTTTGAGCAATAATTGCTCAAATATAAAATTCTTGGATGAAAGGCACTAAATCACTAAATGTTTTCCATTGACAATACGGACTTAATATAAATAATTGATCAATTATAGCTAGTACAAATTGTGCCCTCCAAAAATCTAAACATTTCACCTCAACACCCTAGGATCTAAATTGTTTTAGAATCAATTGAACTTATGTAGTCCCATTTTTTCTTTGAGGGATGAATAAATTTTGGACAAGTTTCCTACAATCTCAATATTTTTTATGATTTTTTGAATTTTTATTGTGAAGATAGAGAAACACATTAGCTTTTTAGGGTGATTGCAAGAAACACTTGTCGATTTTGTTGCGTTTGGCTGATTTTTTCGGGAGTACTTTAAAATTAGAAAATTAATTTTAAAAATTTCAAAAAAATATGACTAGTGTATATACCTTTAAGAAGAAGATATCCTAGGAAGGAAAAGTGTAGAAAAATTCTCTAAGTAGGAGAACTTGAAAAGTGCCAAGTCTCAAGAAAATACATATTGTGATACTTTAATTAGTAAAAAATAGGATAAAATTTTCTAAAATAAAACAAAAATTGTCCATTTGCAAAAACTTTATGTGGATGTGTAATCATAAAAAAAATCCAACAAAATCATTTTTCATTATTCAAAAATTCATTGCAAATGGTGCTCACTTTAGGCCAATCTAGAACTCACTTGCAATAGGCAATCAAAAATCCCTCTCCTGCAAAGTTGTATTTTCATATTATAAAGCACCCCACAAAGTTTCATGACCTAACTCTTCAAAAAAGGTACTCGATAGTACTAGAAACCACCAAACCTGCAAGTGTGACATAT
The DNA here is from genome assembly GCA_006891605.1 of Pleurozium schreberi. Lineage (NCBI taxonomy): Eukaryota > Viridiplantae > Streptophyta > Bryopsida > Hypnales > Hylocomiaceae > Pleurozium > Pleurozium schreberi. The sequence goes on along the minus strand of VACF01001407.1, from coordinate 175,680 downwards.
TATCAAAATTCAATTTCAGTCATTTAAGTAATTTTAGTAAAATTGAAAAAATTCATGTTTATTTTTCATACTATTAGAAAGCTTGCTTCCAAATTTCTTGTTCTTCCAAGCATTTTTGAAAAAGTTATGGCTCCAAACAACTTCCACACGCAGCGTGTGACGCAAAATAGTACAAGTGTTTCTTGCAATCACCCTTTAGGAATATAATTTTTATTTCAATCAGTGGCGTTGAGTAAAAGTTATGGCCAGTACAAGAAGACTTTAAACTTTTCATTATAAGAATTTTTTTTCTTTGATTGTAGTTTTATCTACAAAGGAAGCTTTGATTCACTCCATTTGGATTGGAGATGCAAAAAATATGGACAATTTTGTTTTTTGTACAATCGAAGCATCTTCTATAAAAAAAAAAACTTGTAAAATTCATTTCTCATAATTAAAAAAAAAATTCAGAAGGTTGAGATCTTTTGCTAGATCAAATGATCAACCTCTTCTTTGAGATTAGAGTGTTTCAATTTCATCTTAGAACTATTATAATAATGGTTTAGTATTTCCTTCAATCTAACTTGAACCTACTTATACCTAACAATTTTTTAATGAGTGAAAATGATGTGGTTTTATATTTGATTTTTTTCCAAGACTCTCAACTCAATTCTTCAATATAAAAAATAAGAAATTAAAAATCTATAGTGCAAAAATTTTAAAACAAAAGATTCAAACTCAAAAAAATTATAGTTGCGGAACTGCGGAAGGTCAAAATTACTTGTTTTCTTAGTTTAAATGCAATCTATCTAGTCAAAATGCCTATTGTACATATCTAGCACATTTGTACAGTTGCCTAGTGAAAGATCCTATAGTCATATATGCAAAAAATAAAATAAAATAAATTTAAATATATTTTTGCTCCTTGCAAAAGAAATGGTTGTTTTGATTTTTTTTTAATGTAAAAAAGGCATCTAAAAGTCTCTACATCCAAAACTTTGATGTCTACTAGTCAACTTAAATTAGAGAATTAAAAATTCCCACTTTGGATAYTTGATTTGAAGTAAAAGTACAAAATAAATCATAAAATATTGTTTCTTGCTTCATTACAAAATGTAAAAAAATTAATGAATTATTGCAAGTAAAAGTTGTACAGCTTAGAATCCTCATCCTCAAAATTGTACGTTTTTCTAATTGGCAGTTTCAATTTTTTTTTAAATTTTGATTCCAATTTTTTTATTTTTCAAAAATTATATATTCAATTTTTGATAAGATTATAGATGATTTAAATATTTAATGTATGTTTATCAATGTCACTTCCATACACAATACACTTAAATAAGTGAATCATAGTGATGTTTCTACCAATATTAATGAAAAATGCARCAATATCGGATTCTATTTGGACATAAAATATCAAAATCTATCAATAAATCAAATAAAATCTACATTTATTTAGATGGATTTTATTTGACTTGAAGGTCGTTGCAAAATATGTGTAGGATGTAAAAAATAAATAACTACTTTGACAATTTCAAAAATATGGTTTGTCGTATTTTTTTAACATATGTGACAAGAGAAGAATTGAATTATATATATCTTTTTACCATTCAATACAAAAATCATAGAAATCATACTTTCAACAAAACTAATTGAAGTTTTCTACATTGATAGATAATGCAAATCTCATGAATGCCCTAAAAATAAATTGAAACTTGCATTAAAAACGAGTTCCTACACTCAACTTTAGAGATTGGCTCAAGGTAAAAGCTTTCCCCCCATATTGCTTAATTTTGTGTTCTTTTGTCTATTCTACCTAATTTCCTAATTTGGAGTCTCTAATTCAAAATTGGACTCAAAATTTCCATCCTATATAAATTAATAACTTTGAAAATTTTAATAAGTTCTCACCAAATAAAAAAATTGATCAACTTCCCTAATTCTAAATTAAATTCTTCAACTCGAATTCCAATAAGGATACTCTTTTTCTCAAACAAAGTAGGAAGCAATTCTTCAAACTATTTGAATAAAATTATATATTGATTCTTTATTTTTTTGTTGAAATTGAGGATTTAATTTATTATTGACATTAGTCATATTATCAAAATCAAATGGCAACTACTATAGTGCTAATATTTTTGTATCTTTCTTGCGTAGGAATAACATTGCATCTAAGAGTTAAYCTTAAAAAAGATGCTATGGACACTAAGAGTTTGATGGATGATAGAGAATCCTTCTAGATAGAGCAAACAAAAGTGTAGATATTCATCTTTGAAATTTTTTTGTGGAAAGGGGAGGTCTTGCACAATAGTTTGACGTCAAATGAGTGTTTTTCCATTTTTTTTAAGCAAATGATTCACATGGTACCCAAAAGGTTGATTTTCACAATGACCTTCCTTAAAAGAATTTTGGTAGATGCCTATTAAGGTATAGCTTTAGTATTAGAAATCCAATCTGGAAAATAAATGACTATGATTTTTCTACTCAAGATTTTGTATAAGGGTACCCTGTGTAATCTTGACTTTTCCTAGTGTTGAGGGCTCTTGGAAATGAGCCTCAAATACACTAAATCTTGGAGACAAAATTGCATAAGAAATTCATTTAAGAAAAATGTAAAGTAGATTTTGAGAAGCTATAAATTGATTGGGGTTGTACATGCTGGACCCCATAACCTCATATATTTTTATTGACAAACTTTTTAGATTCATGTGAAAAGTGAATTGAATTTTCTTTGTAGTTTTGACACCCTCTTGGTTAAACATTATAAACTTTCAACTCGTAAGTGATATTGTTGATACAATTTATTAAAGTGTTGTTGTTTTGTTCAACTTGGAGCAAATTTCTAGAAGCTGAAAACAAGCCGTGGGCATTTAGGGGTTAAAGTGGGTACACCCAAAAGTGCCACAAATTGGCCCCGTGTATAATTACTATTATTAGGCTATTTGGAATTGTCTTGTTGGCAAGTGCAAGGAGGTTCCAATGCACCAAAGAACACGTCATTTAGATATAGTATGCAAAAGCTATGGAAGGTCAAAGTTTGTTTCTAAAAGCGTTTCTTATACATATTAAGTACATAATTGATTTTGGAGATGTACACAATCTGAAGATGGTGGTTTAAGGTGAGGTGCCATTTTGAGGGTGCCTACCTTACATCAAATATTGCATGCTGTAATCTCGAGTAAACATTGGTTACCAGATTGAAAAAACACCATTTTCTTCGAGATTGACAAAGAATCACCTAAATGAGAGAGACACAAGGTCTAATATGCATTTCGTGGTGTTAAAATTCCTTGTGAGTCTCATTTTTCCCGTTGTTCCTTAGTGTATACACTCTAGGAAAAGTGAAACTTAACGGGAATTTAAACTTTGAAAAGTGCATATGAGACCCCTACGAAAGAGAGTGAGAGAGTTTTTTAGTTGGGAAATACCTCTTCACCATCTCTRCCCATGCCTCGTTGGTTTCAGCAATAACCTTTAGAGCACAATCCTGCCACATGAGAGAGTTCATTACACTTGGTGTAACATGGGATGCATGTAGTCATAAACCATGGCCATSAGTTCTCTTGTTCATTTGCRGTAGGTTCTATGTCRCAATGAMGTCGTAATGCTTGATTATGCRGGCAAAACCAYGTAGTCAAGCATTATGCATCTTTCATCCACATTGTTCATTCCCACCCGTGATTCCATCCAAATTGTKYMRAWTTTTYYTTYCYSSCCMWKGKTT
>VACF01001407.1:0-171883 GCA_006891605.1 Pleurozium schreberi | reverse complement strand
AATCCCCGACGACAAGCARCATTGCCCTATACAAAATATTGGCTCGAATATTGGATACGGTGCTAAGATAGTATGAAGGGCAACATGAATTACAAGGTTRATTCATGTTAAGGATGGTCATCTTCAATGAATCAAATGTATAAAATCAAAGGATGARGKAAGAGAAAAAAAATCAAGAGAGACACTTGAATACAATACAATTAATCTCCAACCTTCACAAACTAAGTGTAGGATGCTCAAGTTGGAAACTAATAGTTGATTACAGTAACTTTCAAAACATTAACTTCAATCATTCCAAAATACATGGTGTGATTTTGTCTTTTTATTGGCGCCTTCTATTACCTCCTTGAAGTTTCACTAGGACTTTACTTGAAATTGAGACAATTCTCCAGGGACAATCATACTTGTTTCAACTCTCATTATGGTCATTTGGAATTTGGGGCACTTTGGGATTTATGTGACCCTTCAAAATTGTCCACTCAAACATTTTTACCTTGTCAACAACCTTGTTTTCAAATCCAAATTGATTGGCAGGCTTGCCGTTGGAGATCTTGTAATCCTTGAACCAATCTCTTATTGCTACCAAAGTGCCCTATGAAAGAATGCAAGTTTGCAACCACTAGTTGATCAAAGACTGCACACTTGTCTACAACACCGAGATAATTTATGTGGATACTTTTGTAACATGAAAAACTCAGGTTGTAGCCAAATAAATCCACATTTCATCACTTGATGATTGTGACAAAATTTGGAACAGAAAAATGTGTGCAAGGAAAAAACTTTATTTTAGCACTTGCAAGTAATATTACTTATTCTTTCAAAGATGAGATCCATTGCATCATGTGTATCCAATTCCTCCTAAGTTACTTGTTGGATTAGACGGCATCAATGATAGAAAACTCACTGGGAAGTGCTTCTCAACATCAGCTACATTGTTGACTAAATCAACTTTAGGATCATCAATGGAGATGGCCACAACTTTCCAATCAATATCATCTTGGTCAATCATTGCAAACACTCCTAGAGGCTTTACTTTAAGAACCTCTCCAAGCATAGCTTGCCTCTCCCTAATCTCAACAACATCCAGTGGCATAGCAAGGCACAAGACTGTAGGCTGAACATACAAAAAAACTACTAAAAGGGCAACATAGGAACGACAAAATTATCATTTAGACCATTCCCAATTCTCCCGATAATGCATGTGTCTCGTCAATCCCTAAATTTAYACGCACTTCATTTGGACTAGCACTCTCATCTCTTCAAATATCAAATGTCAGCATACGCTAAAATCCCAAAAGATCCACATCTTTGAAATTGCAACCCAAACTAGATGTTGCATGTGACCATAACAATAAAATGCTAGGGAACCATTTGCATAAACATACCTGGATTGTTATCACCAAAAGCATCCTCTATATCAGGGTGGGAATGAGTAGGGTCCTTCCAAGTCTGAGGAAAAAGTCCATAGTTCCAATTGATGTTGTAGCTGCAACCACCATCATCCAGAAACACAGTAGAATGTTATAAGAATACAAAAGACTCAAAACTCAAAATGAAACTACTTTGTTCTAGCCTACCCAAAAATTGAAAAATTGAAAAATTGAAATCAACTCCTTACGGGTAGAAACAAAGATCGCCCTCCTCGGTGTCCTGCTTGATGGGGGTATTGGGCTCRCAAGTGGCCACCTCCATCTTAGCTTTTGTCTCTTTTGGAATCTCTACTATGAAGTTGTAAAGCCCATCTCCAGCATGTAGAGGAATGTCGTGCCAAGGCGAGACCTAAATCTCRATGAAGACCACAAAATTTTCAGGCAAAAGAACAATCTCTACTAGAACGATAAACATACCATTGACTRCACACTTTCCCTTCTCCACGCCATAACCGCATATTAGCCACATGGAAAAGTTGCAAGGAAAAYACATTTATAGTGAAACCAAAGTTGGTTCCTTTCTTGTGCACTTTTAATTCCAATTTGCAAAATCTTAACTACCTTTATAGTATGACCAACTTTTTCTTTTAATCAATTTGATATGCTCGATGCATCACAAATCACAAGATATCCATGATCCTTAAACAATTTTTCTTATGGAAGGTTTATGACTCAATCATCAATAGCTCCGAGAAGCTCTAATTTATTTAATACAAAATATTTTGAATTTCCATCCACAAATTTGCGAGTGCACTAGATGTGCATTGAAATTTGAAAAGGAAGCAAATTTTTAACCAAAATAGCAACCGCTCATCACTAAATGCACCACAAATCATAAGATGTATATGAATATTGAATCATTTTTCTTGTGGGAGGTTAAGGAGTCAATCAACAATGGTTGTAAAAAGTTTCAACCCATTTTATTAATAMAATTTTCAATTTCCTAGCTAAGCTATTTTTAAGTAAAAATGTGCGGCCAATGGCTTTCAAATTCAAAACAATGTAACAACAGTGATGATACTCACTGTCTTTCCATATTTGTCCAAGAAGAAGACTCTGTACTCTAGGGATTGAGCCTCTCCTTCCTCCTTGACGCTATACTCAACAGACACATCCCTACTAAACCTCCGGCATGGATTACTCAAAATAGACCGGTGATCCACAAAAGAATGGCGCCATGTTGCCGCCGTTGCTCTCATTGAAAGMRAAGTGCTAGTACAGAAAGCCTGGCTTTGTGAGGCCATTGAGCCCAAGCAACTTGCTACCATTKCTCTTGCAGCAATCGCCATGGCCACCTACATCCTAATTCCCTGTATACAGCATTTCATGAATCAATCTTCATATCATCACCACAAAAAGCAGTGAATCCTATTGCTTATGACCCTTTCTAAAATGACATTATGCAACATCCTTTGCACATGACTTAACAAATATTCAAATTACATTAGGTTGGGATTGTTGTAAAATTGATTGTTTAGGTTTGAATGCAAGCACAAATCACTTTGAAAGTYCCCTAACTATTGTCTCATTAATTTGGCATTTGTTCAAGTAGACTTGAAATTAAGAACTAATGCTTGCATCTTCTTCACAACCAATTGAAAAAAAATGGTACGTAACTCTCATTTATGAAAGGCTCAAATTCTTTGCATGTTGGTGTTTAGGTTTTGAATTTGCATGAGACAAGACATAATATTCAGTGGCCTTCAAAAGTTCAAAGAGGTTGCTTTTCCCTTTTTGCAATCCTCATTTACAAAATTCATCTAAAYAAATTTAGTGTAAACTTCAGTATTGGTATCGGAATAGTGACAATAACTTATATTTATGATGCGCTTCATTTTTATTGCTAATTATATGATCAAACATACAAATCAACAAAACGACATTCAATTTATTGAGTACAATGTTTTCAACATCTAAATTTCTACACTTTGTTTTGAAAGCTATCCACTCTTCATAGCCTTTGCGCAAAGGAAGGTCACTTGACCCCATGTGTGCAACCAACATATTGCTATTTTCATAAAAACTCATTGCGAGCCCTTTCAATGTCAATAGACCTCGAACATGCACAATTTGTGGCTTTTAATTCACATTTTTGGGTAAAAAATAGGACTACCCGCCCCCACCCCACCCAAAAAATGGCTAAGGTAGACGCTTAATCGGGGGCAGATTTAAAAAAATAAACTAATTTTAAAAATTTGAGAAAATTACTCAATGTTTGAAACTACCACATGTACCTTCCTTTCAAGTTTCATCCTAAATGGACAAAAAATGCAAAAGTTATGAGCAAAAACCCACCCGTTCATGGGCAAGGGGACAAAACATAGGACAAATGTTTCTTGCAATCACCCTATTATTCTATCCAAAGTTTTTTTTGGTTTGAAGTGGTTCTCTATAAAAGATTTCTACCTAATCTATAGTACTTTTCTACTTCAACAAATTCCACACCAACTCTTCAACTTCCACTTGCACTACTCACTCTTTTCATTTGCAAATTGAGTGTTGCACTTCTATCTAATTGAGTGTACACAAGTAGTTAATGTCTCTTCTTCTCTTGTAATTTCTACTTCTTCCACTCTTTGGTTTTGTTGCAATTTGAAGAATTTTTTTTATGATAATTGAATCTACTTCCACCTACCTTTTTTCATTCCTATAACTTATGCTAACTGTATTTACCATGGGAACATGCTACAACTGGTCAACCCCCCGGTCGCCCTTGACGTGGCTAGGGATACATGTTTGTGGTTGCCTCCCCCCTCTTGAGCTTATATACGGCCGGTCTATCGAGACTAACTGCAAATTTTGGCTACTAGWTGCAATTTTTGCTTTATAGGCTATAAGCTTTGGGATGATTTTTCAAGAAATTCTAAGACTTCCAAGGAGTTCTATGGTCAAAGCTTTGATGTCTYTTAGCAACTATCAAAAACAACTAGGGCTTTTATGGACCTTGGAGTCCAAGCTTTGTTTTTCTAGATAAAACTCAAAACAAGTACAAGTTTGATAACACAAGTTTTAGAACCAAAAACCAAGGRACTTAGGACAAGACAAATTTTTGAGTTTTGGAGAAAGACTTCAAATCTCAAATAAATTGTGCCATTGGCTTGGAAAGGTCATTTTTASATTGAAGGACCTTCCTCCTCCTTTTCTTCAGCGAAAAACTCATCAAAATCTAGTGCTAACTTATCAATTAATAAAATTTTTGACTTTTGGAGTCTATTTATCACTTTATCTCTGAAAAATAACCAATCTAGGCTCTTTAGTAGGTMTAGGGGGTAAAATAAGATCCAACTTTGATCTCATTTTGATTTCGTATGCTGATCAAACTCTGCTATAGTCTTTAATTTTATTGGTAATTGGAAGATCTCATTGATTTGGACACTTCTGTCGTAGCACAAGGCAGGTAAATTCCCTGTTATACTTACAAAAACCACCTTAGAGTATAACTGAGTGACTCTAAAGATCGAACACAAGAGATCCTGTGAAGTAGTTAGCTTTTTTACATACTTAAGCACAATTCTTATCTTCCTGTTCCACAATAGAAACTCAAAACACCAAAACCCACAGAAAACCTTTGACCTAATTATTATTCCTTTTCGATCCTACAAATTTTCTAATATCTAAAATAATCACAACCAAAGATCCTACTACTTCCGGTTCTGGGCATCACTCTGAAGTCTTAATCAATCCGGTTTGATTTTACCTCTGTTTCACCATTAGAGGGATTGTTGTTTTACTTTCGAGAGTGGAAGGCTCACCACTCCTTCCGTGAATTAAAGTGGCTGAAGACCCACTATCCTATCCTCTAACTTCCTATTCTACTCCGGATCAGGTTTGGTCTCTCACAACAACCCAGACAGTAATCCGGATTGCAGGTCACACAGAGATCCCCGCATACGATCCTCTCATACTACAACGACCTTGGTTTTCCTTCCAGTCTGTGCGAAACTTAGGTGGCCACAAGTGCACTCATCCGTTCCAACATCCAACTACAGCCTATCGTTTACTTATCAAGATGGTGAGACCCCAGAGGAGATTTTGATACTCAACCAGATTTCCCACCCAGGAGTTCTAGCGCGACTAAGGGATCCCTCTTTATCCGCCTAGCCTAATCAACGGTTTTTCCACCTGGAATTGAAGACTATATCAAATATGATTGCAATATATACTTGTCCTAATTTTAGTCCCTTTGACAACGAATAAGTGTTTTTGTGCTTGTAACTTTTGCACCATTTGTCCAAATTCTATGAAATTCAAAATAAAAGTACATGAAAATAATTTTCATTGAAAAAAATTATTCTTTTTGGGCATGACAGTATCTGCTAGCGGTCTTCAGATGTGTCAAGACAAAGTTCAAGTTATTAAGGATTGGCCGACTCCAACAACGGTGAAAGAACTCCAAGCGTTTCTTGGTTTTATAAATTTTTATAGACACTTTATAGTGGACTATTCATACGTTGCAGTTCCCCTGACAAACTTAACACAAAAAGGCCAGTGCTTTCAGTGGACCCCTACAACCAATGCTGCTTTCACAGATCTTTGGTCTAGGTTCCTCAAGGCCCCAGTATTAATTCACCCCAACTTCGAGCAACCATTTGTAGTAGAAACAGACACTTCCGACACAGCCACTGGGGGCATCCTGTCTCAAAGGGGTGACGATGGACATCTTCATCCATGTGCATATCGGAGCTCTAAGATGAATCCAGCCGAAAAAAACTATGACATTTACGACAAGGAACTCTTGAGCATTGTGCTAGCATTCCAAGATTGGCGCGTTTACCTAGAGGGCTCCCCCAGTCCCCCCACCAGGTTCGTGTCATTTCCGATCATAAAAACTTAGAACAATTTCTATTTACGAAACACCTCAACAGGCGTCAAGCTCGTTGATCTGAGATGCTTTCGGCCTTTGATTTGGCCATTCACCACCGGCCAGGATCTTTGAATGGAAGGGCAGATGTATTATCTCGACGCGTAGATGTCACGGATGGGATAGATGAAGAGCCTCGGCGTTTCTTGCGCCTAGCTTACTTGGAAAGACTTGAGCCGGTGTGGACCAACGCGCGCATCTTTACTCAGATAAAGGCAAGCCTGAGAGAGGACTCCAAGCTTAGGCCAATATTGGCATTCTTTGAAAGCAACCCGGAAGCAGCACCTGCAGACATTTGCCGTCGATTTCAGGCTTACACATGGGAGGACGGCCTTCTCCGTTTTGAAGGGGCGGTTTTTGTTCCCGACCATGAGGAACTCCGCCGTCAAATTTTGCGCTCTCGCCACGACGCCCCTGCTGCAGGCCACCAAGGACGTGCAAAGACCCTCGAGCTGGTGTCTCGGGATTTTTATTGGCCAACATTGTGCTGTTATGTTCACCGCTACGTCGATGGCTGTGACACTTGCCAATGTTCCAAGCCCACCCACCATGCTCACTACGGGCTTTTGCAACCTATTCCCGCCGCCGACGCTCCTTGGAAAAAAGTAACAGTGGATTTTATTGTTAAACTTCCTATGAGCAGTGGTTATGATTCTATATTAGTGGCAGTGGACAAAAATACCAAGCTGGCTCACTTTCTTCCTACGACAGAAACCATTGGTGCTAATGGCACGGCGTCACTATATTTACAACACATATGGAAACTTCACGGTACTCCCCAAGACATTATTTCTGACCAAGGGACTGTTTTTGTCTCAAAGTTCATGTGCCGCTTCTGTCAACTACTATGTATTAATCCTTCTACAACTACGGCGTTCCATCCTCAATCCAACGGGCAAACAGAAAGAATAAACCAGATTTTGGAACAATATTTGCGTATGTTCACTACTCGACGTCAGGATGACTGGGCCGACTTGCTTCGGTTAGCGGAATTTGCATATAATAACTCCACTCATTCATTGACTGGCTTCTCCCCGTTTTATGCAACATACGGATATCATCCTGTATTATCTTTCACTACTCCGACCTCGACCACCGTTCCGGCAGCAGAGGACCGCATAAGGCACCTTCAAGAGGTGCACAATGAAGTGAAGACTATGATTGACCTTGCAGGTGTGCAAGCCCAACGCTATTACAACCAAGGAGTACAGGTTCAACCCACATTCCAAGTTGGTGAGAAGGTATTCCTACGACATAAGAATATTTCAACTACAGCTCCTTCCAAGAAATTGGCATCACGATTCCTTGGCCCATTTCCAATTATTGCCAGGCTTTCCGACTTGGTTTACAAGCTTAAACTCCCCAAGACTCTCCGAATTCATGATGTGTTTCACGTTAATCTTCTACAACGGCACCACGAGGACACCATCGAGGGGCTGCGTCGACAACCTCCTCCGCCGATTATTACGGCCGATGGGGATGTTCAGTGGGAGGTCCATGCTATCTTAGACTCTCGGGTGCATGGCCGGTGGCGGAAGCTACAGTATTTAATCAGTTGGGAAGGATATGGATCTGAGGAAAACTCTTGGGAACTAGTGGAGAATCTGCAGAATGCGGCTGACGCGGTTCGGGATTTCCATCGCTAGCACCCGGATGCGGTAGGATCAACCCCGCTTAGGAGGAGGGCCCACGCCCTTAGACCTTATGGGGGGGATAATGTTACRAGTAGACACTCGTCTGGACTTACTAGTGCTTAGCAAGGAGGTAGTTAGAACGGTTATGGTGTCTTCCTTATAGCAAGTGAGAGGAGGCCTTCCCTCTCACTTGTCATCTTGTTTACTTATGAATATTATTAATATGAGAAACCTTCGTTCATGATGTAAGAGTGTCAACATGAATGGATCCCTAACAATGTAGATTGTTTATTAAAACATTCCAACTATCATGATTGACATTTTAGAATTCCTTAAATAATTCTTGACAACTTAGTCTATTGAATCATTTTCTACTTCTTTCTATTTATTATTTTTATCCTTCATGTTGTACAATTTTAAATGATTCAATAGTTTTCAAGCGTATAACAAACTTGACTTGAAGAATGAATACAAAGAAGCATTACCATTTTGGACATTTTTTTCATGCAAATGTGACCTTGAATGTAGCCTCCTTGATTTTCTTAGGGTCAAAAAAATGAAATTTCTCACTTCGAAAGCTTGTAATATCTTGTAATCTACACAATGAAAAATTTTGAGATTTTTTTCACATCCTCTCAGTATAGTGTAGATTGTTTGTGGAAGCTCTTAGTTAGGTGTTGTTTGTAGCCAAAGCAATGGTGATAATAGAGAGGGACAGCATGATAATAGAGAGGTGAAAACATAACCCATATGGTCAATCATGGCACTTGGTAGGAGAGTAGTATAAGAGGGCAACCCTTAGCATAGGTTTAACACCCGTTTTCTCCCACTTGTTTGTGATTCCCTTTCATTGGAATACATTAGCTCGTTGTTCTTTTCTCAATAGATTATGGGCCCACTCATGTGAGTTGCTATTATTTGAGATTAGATTTCATTGCAAGGTGTGTTGGCGGAGCACTATTGGAGCTTGGAGCAAGTGAAATTTGGGGTCGATTGGAGCATTTTGATTCAAGATTTTGACCTTTTGGTGAGGTATTTTCTTGCTTTGAGCTCATTCTAGTTCATTGAGGATTGATTGTACTTGTTGGGCTTTCAAGAGAAGTCTGATTTAAGTGATTTGGAGCACTTGAGTGTTCATTAAAGAGATTTGGACCACTTGGGGTCTAATTTGAGTGATTTGGGGCACTTGAGTGTTCATTAGAGAGATTTGGATCACATGGGGTCTGATTTGAGTGATTTGGAGCATGTGAGTGTTCACCAGAGAGATTTAGAGCATTTGAGTGTTCACTGGACAAATTTGGAGCATTTGAGTGTGCGTTGGAGAGATTTGGATCACTTGAGGTTTGATTTGAAAGATTTGGAGCACTTAAGTGTGCATTGGAGAGTTTAAGACCACTTGAGGTCTGATTTGGGAGATTTGGAACACTTGGGCTTGGAATGGAGTGGAAGTCATTTAACATGGCCAATAGTGATGGAGATGGCGTGAGGGTCATTGACAAGTTCAATGGAGAGAACTTTGGACTACGGAAGTTCAAGATGGAGATGATCTTGGTCGAGAAGGATTTGTGGAAGATTGTGGAGGGCATCGAAGAGGTCCCCGCAACTGATGCGGATGTCAAAGTCAAGAAGTCCTATGAGATGAGGGTCAAGAAGGCCTTTTCAGTGATTGCTTGCAATCTTGTAGACAGGCAACTTGCACATATTTGAGCATGTAAGGGACCCGCGGAAGCATGGAAGGTGCTTTGCAACATCCATGAGATAAAGAGCTTATCCAACATGCTCTTCATTCAACGCAAGTTCTTCACGTGCAAGATGCAAGAGAACGAGGACATACTCGACCACATCAACAAGGTAAAGGCGCTTGCGGATCAACTCGCGTGTTTGGAGGTGCCCGTTACGGATGGAGATACGTGATTACTTTACTAGAGAGCATACCGTCTTTATATGAGTATCTCATCACGTCATTGGAGACAAGACCTAAGGCGGAGCTCACTCTTGACTTCATCACGGCAAGATTGATGCATGAGGTGTCCAAGAGGAAAGAGAATGAGTCCCAAGAAAGAGGGACCGCACTCTATTCACGATATGGACAAGGAGAGAGCTCTCAACCACGCAAGGAGACACGCACGTGCTACAATTGTGGTAAGCCCAGCCACCTTGCACAGTTTTATAAATTGCCCAAGAAGGAGAGTGCAAGTAAGGCGAGTGTAAAGAAGGTGGAGGACGACTTTGTGTTTGCGGCCGATGATGGATATGACAACTCCGACATGTTCAAGTGGATTATTGACTCAGGCGCAACGCAACACATGACTCCGTATAGACAAGCATTCCTCACTTATCACCCCATTAGTAACAACAAGGTGTATTTGGGTGACAATGGTGTGATGGATGCAATTGGCATGGGTTGCATCGTGGTAGAGGTGGATGTGAAGGGCCAAATGAAGACAATTCGCATCCAAGATGTATTGCATGTGCCCAAATTGCATGCCAGCTTGCTCTTGGTGAGTAAATTGGTGTTACAAGATTTAAAGGTGTAATTCAACAACAAGGTGTGTGTTTTGGGTGCACCCAATAGAGAAATGATTGTGATGGTGCCGAGAGAAGGCAACTTGTATCAATTAAGGTTCAAAACGGTAAATGATACTAATATAACGTGTTTGGCGCAAGGAGCACTCCACCAACACTCTTTGACGCTATGACACAAGAGATTGGGCCACCTCAATGAGAAGAGTGTGAAGAGTCTCCAAAGCATGGTGGGTGGCATGTAAGTGAACAAGGGCTTCAGTGATTTGAAGTGTGAGGCTTGCATTGAAGGCAAGCAAACAAAGTAACCCTTTCCAAGCGATGGAGCTACAAGGGCCGCCAAAGTGTTGGAGATTGTGCACTCAGATGTTTGTGATCTTATGAGGACCACTTTCATGGGCGGTGCAATATATTTTTTTGACCTTCATTGATGATTTTTCAAGGAAAATATGGGTGTTTATGCTCAAGTGCAAGAGTGAGGTATTTGAGAGGTTTAAAGCATGGAAGGCACTTGTAGAGACCAAATCGGGGCATACGGTGAAGGTGTTGAGATTGGACAATGGAGGGGAGTACACGTCCAAGGATTTTGAGGCATTTATAAGAGAGCATGGCATTCAATACCAAACTTCAGCCCCTTACACTCCACAATAAAATGGTCTAGCAGAGCGAGCAAACCGCACACTTGTGGAGATGACTCGTGCCATGTTGCATGCCCAAGGCCTCATATATGACTTTTGGGCGGAAGCCATAGCAAATGCAGCGTATACACGCAATAGATGTCCTACAAATGCGGTTGCATCCATGACGCCACAAGAAGCATGGAGTGGAAGAAGGACCAACATTGGCCACTTGCGCATCTTTGGATGCGTTGCTTATGCCTTGGATTTGAGTCCCAAGCACTCCAAGCTTGAAGCCAAGGGCATCAAGTGTTTGTTATTGGGGTATTGTGAGGGCTCCAAGGCCTATAGGTTGTTGTGTTTGGAGACCAAGAAGATCATCAAGAGTCGAGACGTCACTTTTGCGGAAGACAAGCAAATGATAACTGATACTTTGGAGATGTGTCCAAGTGAGAGCAATGAGCAACTTGCGCATGATGTGGACAAATCTCCAAACATGAAAGCTTTCTCCAAGGAGGAGGAGGAGGAGCATAATGAGACACCACCAACACCCAAAGGAAAGGCAATTCCATCTCCAAGCTTGGCACCAAGTGAAGATGAAGACGGAGGTATTTCCAAGCAACCAAGATAACCTACAAGGGAGCATAGACCGCTTGGAGAATGGTGGAAGAACCACATCTTGCCTCAAGAACAAGTGGAGCACACCAATGTAGCATATGCAAGAGACCCATACAACGTTGGTGAAGCCATGAAAAGCACGGATGCGAACAAGTGGTAGCAAGCCATGCGAGAAGAGTATGCCTCACTTATGGCCAAAGGTACATGGGAACTCTCTCCCCTTCCTCGTGATCGTACAAGTGTTGGATGCAAGTGGGTATTTTGCACGAAGAGAGATGCATTGGGCAACATTGTGCGCTACAAGGCGAAGTTGGTGGCTATGGGATATTCTCAAGTCAAAGGGGTGGACTTCAATGAGACTTTTGCACCTGTGGCCAAGTTCTGCACCATTCGATGCATGGCGACAATTGAGGCAGCCATGGACTTGGAGATGCACCAAATGGATGTCGTCACAGCATTTCTCAATCCAAGTCTTGAAGAGGTGATCTACATGGATCAACCCAAGGACTTTGTTCATGTGGGCCACGAGCACTTGAAGTGGAAGCTGAAGAAGGGCCATCTATGGGTTGAGGCAATCGGGAAGAGCATGGTACATGGATGTGAATGCATTGTTTGCAAGAGAGGGCTACACAAGGAGTCACGCGGACCATTCTCTCTACATCAAGCAAACAAGTGCATATTTGGTGATTGTCATTATTTATGTAGATGACTTAATCATCGTGACCAACACCATGAGTAAGATGGTGGAGGTGAAGGTGATGTTGAACAGCCAACATGACATGAGCGACCTCAGAGAACTACACTATTGCCTTAGAGTGGAGTTTACAAGGCAACGTGCTTTGCGCACCATCACCATGAGCCAAAGCAAGTACATCGAGGGAGTGTTGAAGCGCTTCAACATGGAGGGGTGCAAATCTGTTGGCACGCCTCTTGATGTAAAGGAGAAGATGTCTAAACTCACGGACGAAGAGTATGAAGGTGTAAAGGCGGAAATGCAAGATGCGGGGCAAGATGTGCCATACAAAGCCGCGATGGAGAGCTTGATGTATGTCATGGTGGCCACGAGGCCTGACCTTGCATTTGCGATGAGTGTGGGGAGCCAACACATGGCCAAGAGTGGCCCAAAGCATTGGTCAGCGGTAAAGAGGGTCATGCGGTACCTCCAAGGTACATTGGATGCCAAATTGGTATTTGGAGGCAAGAGCCTTGCATTGGTGGGCTTTTGTGATGCAGATTGGGCCAGAGATGCTATCGATAGGAGGTCGACAACGGGATATGTTTTTCGTCTTGGAGACGGTGCCATTTTGTGGAACTCCAAGAAACAACCCACCATTATTGCCTTGTCTACGACCGAGGCAGAGTACATGGCCATTAGCCAATGCACAAGGGAAGCCATATGGCTAAGGCAACTCATGAGTGTTATTGGATTGGAACAAGAGAAGAGCACACGCATCATGTGTAACAATTAAGGCGCTATTGCTTTGGTGAAGAACCCAATCCATCACTCTCGGAGCAAACACATCGATATTCAGCACTATTTCATTTGTGAGAAGGTTGAAGAAGATGTAATTGAGATGAAGTAAATTTTCACGGAGCACATGGTGGTGGATGTGCTTACTAAAGCACTTGGCAAGCCTCGACATGAAGTTCTTTGCAAAGAGATGGGTTTGACATTGTTTGGCAACAAACAAAGTGGGAGTGTTGAACGAAGTGAGTAGTATAGTGTAGATTGTTTGTGGAAGCTCTTAATTAGGTGTTGTTTGTAGCCAAAGCAATGGTGATAATAGAGAGGTGAAGACATAACCCATATGGTTAGTCATGGCACTTGGTAGGAGAGTAGTATAAGAGGGCAACCCTTAGCATGGATTTAACACCCCTTTTCTCACACTTGTTTGTGATTCTTTTTCATTGGAATACATTAGCATGGTGTTCTTTTCTCGATATAGATTGCCCAAAAGACAAGATTGTCCATAACTTTATCATAACAAATCCAAATGGAATAAATCAAATCTTTCTATGTAGGCAAAAATATAATCCATGACAAAAAAATTTAAAAAAATTTAAAAGGTTTTGAGCTTATTTGGACATAACTTTTGGGCCCAGGCACCAATTGGAAAAAAAATTATATTACTACAAAGCTAATTAATTTTTCTATCTTCAAAAAAAGGTTTCAAAAACTTAGAACCAAAATTGAGATCATAGGTACCTACCAAAAATCCCATTTGTCCGTTGAACGGACAATGGTCCTTTAGGGGTTAAATAATGAAGTTTTTGACTTTTCTAAGGAATTATCATTTGTGGTTTTTGCAAGCAAGAATTGCTCGATTGTAGGAATAGGGGATTTTTCAAATTAATTTGAATCTTCTAAACACAATGACACAATAGATTTTTGATTTTGAATTAATCCCTAAAAGATAGAGAGGGCCAACAATAGCTTTGACTTTTTTTAGAGTACTTAGCAATAATCTAAAGACAGTTTTGAAAATATTTAAGGGAAAACTGAGAATTTTATTTGAAAAAAATCTCAATGCTAATTGAAACTTGCTTCCAGAGAAATTCAAGATTAGACTAAGAATATTTTTGAAACTAAGTTAGGGTTAGTTTTCAAAATATCTAGGTAGTTTAGAAAATTATCTAGTGGTAAACAACGAGAACAAGTACCTTTGGGCAATTATATAAAGCCTATGCTTTGTTGTTTTCGGTGCCCCCATTTTTTTTTGTCGGACGGGGTAGTTGCAAGAAACACTTGTCRTTTTTGGMTCAAAATGGCTTTAGTACTGGAGTATTGTGACTTTTGGAATAAAATTTTCAAAAATGAATAAAATATGGATAATTTGTTAAGCATTTAAAAAATCACATGTGGGAACTTTTAGACCTAGAAAAATTTATCTCTAAAAGTTATGCACACTCAAAGAATGATGAAAAATGCCAAGAAAATGAACACTTTGATGCTTGATTTTTGAAAAATAGTTTAAAAATTCTAAAAATTCTAAAAAAAAAGGCATTTTTCCTCACTTGAAGAGAATTCTTCTCCACCATTTTTGTCTTTGGAAAAAGTTCTTTGCACTTGTGCAAAGATAGTGCACTTTGAGCACATGTGGAGGGTGGACATATTACAATTTTTAGAAAATCTCTTCGCGGGCCTGTGTAACTTTGGATTTTTGGGTGAAATTTGAAGCTCATTTTTTACCCAGAAATTCAAATTTGGATTTTTGGGTAAAAAATTGTACTAAAAAACTCCAAAATGGCTATGGTAGACACCTAATTGGAGGCAGGTTAAAAAGAGTAAAATAATTTTGAAAATTTTGAAAAAATTACTCAATGTGTAAAACTACTTCATGTACCTTCATTCCAAATTTCACTCCAAAAGATCAAACCATGCAAAAGTTATGAGCAAAAAACCACTTGTTCAAGGGCTAGGGGACATAAAATAGGACAAGTGTTTCTTGCAATCACCCAACGTTTCGTGGCCAAATTCTTTTTCAATCCACCAATGGTATTAGTTTGGTTTGTTTAGGCCAATTTGGAAATTTTTTGTGTTTTTTCTTCATTTCTAAGTTTTTTCAAATCTCCAAGTGTGGAACTCATTTTAGAGGATGCAAGGGGCTTTCCAAAAAAAAATTCTGTTTTTTGGTAATTTTTGGTGGTTTGGTCCTCCAACTTTAATTTTTAAGTATTTTTGAGTTCATACTAACACCTAAGGAATTCTAGGCCAAATTCTGACAATGTTGTTTATTCAAAGTCTGAGTGTTTGATTTTTAATCTTTTGAAGTTRAGATGTAGGAGGTTTAGTCTCCCAACTCTTTTATTAGGTCAACCTTTCATATTTGGTTGAGAAACATGAGCTGCAATACYTTTTTTTTTCTGGTGTGAATCCCCAATTCGATGGCATCTCCCTGTAGCCATTAACCAGTAGCCAAGTGCTAACTTAAAATTGTRGAAATTGMAATATATAYTAAGTTTGGAAAATTTAAAACAACAAAGCTTTGACTTTCCCAAACGTTTTCCAAACTAAAAATTGGCCAAAATTTGCTATATAGCGAAGTATTGGTGTATCATTTAAAAGTTTTGGTTAAATCACTAAATAAGTAGACCTTAATTTGAAATTACTTAAACTTTGGGTGATAACTTTTAATACCATTTTTACAAGGTTTTGCCAGGGATTGTCCCACACGGCAAAGCTTTGACTTTGTAAGTTTAGGCCAAAAAGTATTCCAACTACAAAACTTGTCATTCTTCAATTGTTGAGTTTCTCAAGTCCATTAGTTTCTCTCTTTAACCAGAAACCGCAAAAGAACGGTTAGTGATCGGGAACGACTGAACAAGAGAACAAGATTGAAGGTCCTTGCCAATCTAATTGGGCCATGTGGCCAAGGGGTGACTAGGAGGGTAGTACCAACTACCAGTTCAGAYTGCTGAGGTTTCAGAGTTAGAGCACACTGTGGGTTCAAACCTTGACCATGTGGTCTGCAATGACCATAAACTACCCCGAGTGATGGGAAAGGTAGGAACTTCCATTGGATCCATGGGGTCCACAATTTAATTCCCCATGTTGATGTTGCTCGCATAGGGGCTCTTCGTGCTAGTGCACAAGGAGGGAGTTAGTTCCTCACTTGTTCCTGACAAGCATTCCCAAAGTGTGTAATTCCTGGGCTATTCTGCCAACTGAAGTTCCCTTGGTTGTTGTGTTGTATCAGCCCAACTACAAACTTTGTGGTCTATATGTTTCAGGAAAAAAAAAAAAAACCTAGACTGTGGATTCAAAAGTCAAGAATGTGAGTATTTTGGAGGGTTCTTCTACTAATTTGGGAAGTCCAAGGAGTGACTTGGTATGGAAAACTAATCACAACATCACCATCTTACAATCAAGGCTTTTTTTTTGGCTTCTTGGTGCTAGATTGCACTAGAAGAAATAATCTAGCTAAAAAATGTCAAAAAACTTTGATGAAATGGCCAAACAACTTTGAATTTGTTTTTAAAATTAGATGAAATTGCCGAATTGTGGATGAAAACCGTATCATACATCCAGTATGTGGATGAATGTTGTAATTTGGAGCACCACTATAACATATAATAACGCCACTTTGGCACTTCGTTAGAGACAAAAACAAAAAGCCCTGTTTACAACAGTCTCACATGCAACCAAAAATCATGAAAGAGGACAAAAGAGTGGAAGCAAAAGGCTTTGGGAAGTTGAAGAGACCATTGGAAGAGTGCTAAAGGGTGAAAGTTGAAGTATTAAAGACAAAGGGGAAGAATTCACAATTAAAATATTAGGTACAAATCTTCAAGGTAGGACCCAAAGAATTTTGTTTTTTTATAGGTTTCTTTTCCCTATTTGATTTGTTAGTTAGTTCATTGATTAGGATTTCCATAAGGGTTAGTAGGTTGGAATTTGGTTAAGTTTTGTTTCATTAGGCCTAATAAGTTGAATAGATAAAGACAAAATCAAACTTAAACCTTTCAAATAATTGAAAGAAATTACAAACAAATAGAAAACAATCTTTTTATTATCAAGCACCATAGCAAATATCTTSTAGATCTAAAATTATAGAAATTATCCAAAACATTTCAGAAAACTAACAAAATTCTATAAAAATTAGTATGGATTAATTTGTAGGGTAAATTTTTAAAAGGCCATTTTAATGCTAAAACTCTTTTAATTATTTAAGCATGATGGAGAGTAGTAATCATTATGAAATTATCATGGTGGTGATTTGCAAGGACGGCACTGTCAATGGAAAGGTATGTTAAAATCACAACTTTCTTTTGATGATTTCTTAATTGACCCAAAATAGAGATGGGGTTAAAAAAATTAACAATTAGATCAGAGTCTTAAAATTTAGATTGCAACATAGAGAATCATACAAGATTTTAGAGGTTTCCAAAAATATTTTTTACTTTAAAAATAACTAAAAATTGAGAAAATTACAAGCAGATGAACTTTGGACTTAAACTTGGATGAAAAATTATCAATTTCATTCAGTGGAATCCAAAAGAGAATTAAAAAAAAATCTATGAATCTAGGATAATGTAGAATTTTTGGATAAGTTAGAAATTAATTTACCCATTTAAAATAAAAGTAATTTGCAGATGAAGGTTTGGCTTATCATTGTTATCAATTAAAAGATAGTTTTCATCTATCAATAACTTTTTGCCTTAAAATTCAATAATGTATCTATRTTACMTTGATAAATAATTTAATTTCTTGCTTTCTCAATTTAAAYCCTGAAAACCAAAATTAATAKGTTTAAWACAATAAGCGTAAGATCAGGATTAGTTAGAAGATAATTTTAAAAAATCTTTAAATAGTGATTAAAAAATATTTCAAAATTGGAATCAATTACATCATCTTTTTGAAATTTCAAAATCAATTTATCCTTCAAAAATACTTTATTTTTAAGGAAGATAAGACTGGATGAACTTTGGCCCACTTTTGGATGAAGTCCTTTAATTTTGGTCAATATAAGGCTTAATGTTGACCTTAACTAATTGAACTAATCAGAAAATTATCCCTAAAATTTGGATTAGTTTTGAACTGATTTGCTATTTAAATTTGTTGGATGAATTTTAGAGGTTAGTTTAGAGGTTAAAATTTCATCCTTTAGTTTCTTTCAYTGGGAAGGGTAGAATTTAACTTGCATAACTATTTTGAAAAGGRAAATTTAYGTTTTATAAGTTAAGTTAGACTAATTTTGAGTTTAATTCATTTTTCTTTTCACATTAGRTGGTTGATATAATTAACCAAACTACCAAAGTCCTAAAGTTTTAATATTTAAGAGKTTGAAGTGATTTGAATTAGATTAGGTTGTTACAAATAAAGTGTCCATGGCGTGAATTGGACTACAATTAAAACACTCTTAGRTAATTTGATTAAMAAAGYCGCTAGAACTTGTGTGTGTAMGTTTTGACWCAAAGGGTGGAGTTAAAATCACTCAAAATACCTTAAGCCTTGCTTTGTCAATTAGGTGGTCAAATATACCCTCAAACTCCTCTACTTGTGCYATCTTGTCTTTATTCAAATTTTTGTGCTCACGACCAATTTTTATAAGTTTCCAATACAATACTTGAAATACGCTAATTTTACTCCATCTAATCTCCCATCTTTTCTACTTTACCTTTTTTTTTTTCCCACTCTTTCTTTTCCTTCAACACTATTCTAATATAATTATTTGTATTCTAATATAATTATTTGTATTCTAATATAATTATTTGTATTCTAATGGTTGACTTTGAATAGAATAAAATAATTGATTCAAATTTCAATATAATAATTGACTTTTAGAAACTCCTATCCCCTATCCAAGTCAACTATTGTCTAGTCAAACTTCTACTTGGTTTAAATTGGTTCTTGTCCTATTTCTAACCTCTTCTTCCAAATTACCTGCTTCTTTCTCTAATTGCAATTCTATTTCATTAAAAATTGTACTCCCCCTTTCCCTTGTTTATGTCTAGCTYTAAGTCTCTTTGCAAATTGAGTTCAAGTTTGGGTAAGACAACTCCTAATCAAACTCTTTGTCCTCTAATTTGCTACTTCCACGAGTTCTATTGGTTGAATTATWGAACAGAAAGTTAATGTTTTGTGAGGTTTCATTTTCTTCATTCAACCTCTACTCCTTCTCCCTCCTTCTATTCAAAGTTCAAACTCTATATTATTTTATGTTTTAAAAAAAAATGTACTACTAAATTTGCAAAAGTTATGATTTTAGTCACCAAATTTTGTAACAAAAATTTCAATCCAGCACATAACCAAAACTTAAATTCAAATCATAACCTAGCAAAAGCATCCCCACCAGGGGAGAGTTCCCTATCCCTATGCGGATGAAATTCATCCGGAAACAAAAGAACCCCTTCCCACCAACAACATGTATTTGTATAATTTGGAGGAGGGGGTTTCCGATTCCCTAAACTAGATGGGGAATTGGGAAATGGTAACCCGTATCCTGTTKTTTCCCRTAAAGTGACTCGTATACACCTSAAACTTATGTGTTCTTGGTGGCAGGGCAACACYAAATGATCAAAGGCTTCCTATTATGCATCACATCTCTTATTGATGGTAAGTTAGATGGGTTGATGAGGCTCAATTCTTGTTGATTTTGATGGAAGACTCACTCGTTTAAGCTACTAATTAGTGTACCTAATTTATTACTCAATAGTGTGCTTGAATTATTAATTCCTTACTAATTATTGAATTACCAAATTAAGATAATAAGTTAATTAGTGTGCTTAATATAATAATTCTTACTAATTAGTGTGTCTTAGTTACTAGTTAAATTGAATAATTATGATTACAATGAATTGAAAATAAATATACCAAGGAATAATGTAATAAAAAAAAAAATTAAAGAAAATTATAGACAAATTTGGAAATAAATGAAAACATTCTTTTTTTTAAAAGAAAGAAAAATCACTATTTATTGTACACAAATACTTTTGGTCAAAAAAGTGCAAAGATTGAAATCATTAAAAAATAAATATCACTTTTCAATGCATGTGATGTGTTTTTTCAATGTTTTGTGTGAGAATTTTCTCACTATCAATTAAAAAATTTACCCCACTAAACTAGTAATTTGATGGAAACAACTCCTCAAATACATCCTCCACATTAAGACGTTGATTTTCTACATCTAGATTCTCTTCATCTTCTTCAATTTCTAGTAAAGTAGTAGCATTAGAAGATGGAATAGAAGGAGGGACCAAAGCACTAGGACTTGTAGACCTTCAAGGAGATGGCAACATAGTTACTTGGATTTTCAAAGGTGACAATCCCTGCTTGTGCCATTGGTATGGGGCATTGTAGCTCTTATGTTGCTAGTTGTTTTAGCCTTGAAACCCTAATATCGCGCAGTAGAGCTTGCTCTTCTAGAAGTCTACATCATTGAATGACGAATTTTGTGATTCAAGATTTGAATTCCCGAAGGAGCTGGAGCGGTGGAAAGGYTCTGGTGATTTGAAATTTTGCAGTGTCTTGATCGAGGTCTTTGTCTGARTATTTTGCTAAGCGAGGTCTCGGTTTGATTTTGGAGTCGGAGTCGTTCATCTTTCTTGCCAGCTCTGACGCTTTGTCGTGGATGGTTTCAGGTCGTTTGTGGAGRTTGATTGCGTTTTTAGCGGATCAAAACATGATTTGCAATTTTCTTGATCGCTGGCCATTGAGGATTGGTGTATCTTCTTGGATAGTGTTATAACTGAGTTTGAGCGTGTTCGTGTCGTAGTAACGGCTTCCTTGGCCTCGCAATGTAGGCCATCGCGTGGATTGAAGCTGCGCAAATTTCCATACATTTCAATGCAGATTTGCATTCATTTTTTCTAGATCACGATCCTGAGCATAGTTCGCATGGATCGTTGCTCATGTTAATCACCCCGTAGACAGCCATGAGGGCATTGGGCGAGCTTTGCAGTTTATTGACCGAGAGGAGGTCTGCGTCTTCTCCAGAAGTAATTACTGTGCTGCTGAATCAATGTCCGGCTCCTGGCTTCACCCAGCGCGTACCAGTGCATCTCACAGGGCGCCAGTACAATGGAATACTGCTTCTAGCCCGGTATCTGGCATGCATC
The DNA here is from genome assembly GCA_006891605.1 of Pleurozium schreberi. Taxonomy (NCBI): domain Eukaryota; kingdom Viridiplantae; phylum Streptophyta; class Bryopsida; order Hypnales; family Hylocomiaceae; genus Pleurozium; species Pleurozium schreberi. Next base: position 150,642 of record VACF01001407.1, on the reverse strand, counting down.
AGGAATAGAGACTGTACATCCGAGCTTCTCTCTCTTGTCTTAGAGTTCTTGCAGGGTGTTCCTTTTATTGTCAAAGATGATTYACCCTTCACCCCGGATYATATGGATTCTTATTTCGAAGAGCTTCTCAAGCACGTTGCCGAGGTTACAAGGGTGTGTCCAAATGTAGCTTTTGATACGAGCAAGGTCATCACTGACTTTATTTTGAGATTTATAGCGGGTTCGGTACAAGAGGGTTCGAGTTTTGATAAAGAAAACACTTCTTTGACGAAGGCTTTATTTTCCGCAATAAGCAAAGGCTGCCCTACATTGATTGCAGATGATGCAGAACGTGTAGCACAGACTATTTTGAAGCACTGGATGATTCGCATCGAATCTCCATCTGCATCATTTTCGCCCCAGGAGCTTGCTTCAAACGGCGAATTTCCTACCTTGTATCATGCATTTGAGAATAATGGAACACTGAAGATGTTGTCCAGGGAGACCTCAAGTGATTATTCGATTGAAGTTAGCACAAATGAAGGCAACTCGTTTCGCACTCCCAAATCCACACCCASTAARTTTASCCCTGGTACGGTGGATAGTTCTGGTGATAGTATGGGTCACTCTGATAGGTATGGTAGCAGTACGGGTCAGTTTGATAACGCGAATGGCGGCGTCAAGGGACACTCTGAGAAGTCGAATGGCATTATCAAGGGTGGAAGAAAGCTGCAGGCTTCCTTCGAAGCAGAGACGTTGGACGCGCTGGAACGGCAAGATCTAGCCATTCGACTCTTCGCAAAAGTTCTGGAACAAACTAGAGACAGTGAGTCTCTTGTTCTTCAACTGAGAGCTGTCTCGCTCAGACAGCTTCGAGATGTGGCTACGCTTTTGAAGGTATTGGTCCTTAACGTATTGCCATTATGATGTTGAGCTGTACGTCTCTTGAGTAGTTGTGGTTACGTATCATTTAGATTCATCGAATTTTTTCCCACTGCATTGCTGGAAGTCCCTCTTTAGCCAAAAGTTGAAGAATTGGAGGTTGATTTCAAGGTCAACCACTACAAAGAGCTTTCAAATTTTGGTAGTTCAATGGCAGCTGCAGTGGTTTTTTCATGACGCTTCGACAGATGATATTTTGACACTCTAATCTATTTTCGTCTTCAGATTCGTAAGAGAGACTGGACCATGGATGCTGTACCGCTGCTGGCCAAAATGAATGTGAAGCTTCAGACTGCTCAAACAGCTTGTGCAGTGCAACAGCGCTTTTTGAAACCAGATCCGAATGAGAAGGTATCAAGAGGTTACTCAAATGGCAAGCTGCCCAAGACTAGAATACGAGAGACACTTTCGTTGTTGATGGACGTAGCGGACGCTTCCATTAGTTCTCCATGGCGGCGGATGAAATCCAGTGAAACACTAGTTGGCTATCTTGTTACTGTGGTGGCAGAAGTTGGTGCCTTACATGGAACCACTATGTTTAGAAACCTTCTATTACGATTCAAGGCGCTTCTGTTGGCTACTTGTGCCCAGGTGCGTCATTTCATGATTCGCACCTATTTTATGCTTTGACTGTCACTTACATTTGCAAAATTGTTTTCCGTCTGGTTAACGTAACCATAATTGAGTASTACTCCGATGAGATCAAGGAATTTCATAGAATCTACGCATATATGTGGTACTTGAACAGCTTCTATGAAAAATGATTCAAATTGTTTGCAGGTGGACATGTCATCCGCAAATCCTTTGTTAGCATGCATTGTCAAAGCCGTCTGCGTATTGATCATTGAAGGCTGGAACTTGGACAAGACATCCACTGAATCTTTCCTCCTATCCCTGGCAGCTTACGTCCGGGAAAGATTGGCACAGGTAAATTGATCTTCTAGTTCATAGTTACCTACTTACAGAATATTAGACTAGCATACTTTCAACTTGCTTGTTTCATCTTATTTTTCTAGTCCCGTGCACTGCCGGCTGACTTATGAATAGAACTTTGGGCTGGAGCAGGAGAAGAAAGAAAAACAATTGGCTGCTGTGACTCAGCTGAACGTCATATCCTTACTGGCTGATGTTGCAGTCTCGCTAAAGAAGTCAGACGCAGTAGATTTAATATTGCCTCTTTTTATCGAGAGTTTGGAAGAGGGAGACGCTTCTTTTCCAAGCCCTGTGCGGCTCCAGGTAAGTTTGACCTCCTAGTTGGTGGTGATATATCTAATTCTATTCAATTTGTGAAATGATAGGTTGAAATCGTTAGTACTTCTAATTTGCAGCATCAATGAAACATATATATTGTGTTGCAGGTCCTGAATGCTTTGGCACGTATGGCATGCTTGGGCTGTCACAAATCCTACAGGGAGATCGCTGTGCAGCTCACAGGGAGTTATGGGAACAGACTCTCCACATTAGAATCTGCATACAGTCGCCTTGCTCCCGAGTTAGCTACTGAATTCGAGGAGGTAACGTCTCTTCACTGCTTATTGTGGTAGCACTTAGATGCTTAACATCAGCATAACTCGAACTTTGCTATGTGYATCCAATTTTTTTCTTTGGAGCTGACTAACGTGACCTTGCCATAAAGGCATTGGACCAAGCCATATTATCTCATACACTTGCTTTAGGCATGATAATGAAAGAGCACCGTCTTATTTTCAACTAATTTGAGTTGAATATTTTGAACACGGACATTATTTTCATGTTGAAACTATGAGCGTTTGCTTGGTAACTCCTGTGAGCGAACAGTTGTTGCAAGGGTAATGGAAAACACAGTGTTCTGATGCAGACTCTCCCATGCGCATTTCTATATATCTCCCAAAGCTTGAATGACCCAAGAATGCGTACGGACTATCGGCAACGTCTGCTGGTACTCTGCTCGGATGTTGGTTTGGCTACTGAGGCAAAAGAGGGCAGGTATGAATATYTCCCAGAATGAAATTGAGTTTACCCATATTTTCGAGTTCTGGGAAGTTTAAAGGAAACGACATAGTAATAAATCGGCCTTTACATCATTGAAGCAGTTTTAACGATGCCAACTTGTTCATAATGTTACAAACTTGCTTAGTGAACGATTCTCGTTTTTTTTTTGATTCTCCGTAGGAGTGGTGTTCAACTCCTTGGATCACTTCTTCCAGCTGTAGCTGAAATATGCTCCGACTTAGACCCGACTGAAGAGATGGAACCGCAATTACTGAAGTTGTTGCGCAATCTTTGGTTCTATATTGCCTTATTTGGTTTGGCTCCACCTATTCAAAAGATTCCCCTGTCCTCCAAGTCAGCGTCGTTAAGCAGGAGTCAAGTAACTTTGAGCAGAAATCAGCAGACTGTGAATGGGATGTACGCCATTAATGGCCCTTATCTRTTAAGCCCTGATTGGTCTGCAGCGRTATATCGTCTCACTTTAGTGACRCCACCACTGGTAAGTTATTCTAAAGTTCGATTGTAAGAAAAGTATCCTTTTTATAATTTTTTTGGTATAAGAAAAAAAATATGCTTAATTTCAGTGACATCGCTGTGATATGAATTTTTTTATGAATGTTACTTTTAAAAAATATAAGAAYGAAAAGTGCATTYATTCTAATAATAGCTTTATTGTATCGGTAGAAGACAATTACTGCAGTTGCTGAACGTATGGCTCAGTTGCGATCAGATGTTGAGTGCTTTTTTCATCAATTCCTACTTGTTACGTTATGGGCTGATTTACGACTGTAAATGGAAATAGGTTGTGAATCCAATGAAGTGGCTGGAAGATGAGAAGGAGCTGAGCGCACTGCATAATCCAGACAGTCGCCGGGGAGGAAATAATGAAAAGGCGCCTGTAACCCAGCGTTCCACGCTCTCTGTTGCGTTAGGTGGTCAAGTTGATGTAACTTCGATGTCCACGATATCCGGTAAAGAGATTCTCAAAAGCTTAGAGTTCATGTGAATGGTTTCGCGTGTTTTCGGGCATTTGAACAGTCGCTTTTATTTGTTTTGCATCTTGAAGAATGATGAGTTTCTAATGATACTAATTATCATTGGTCTCACTTAGGTGTGAAGGCTACATACCTCCTAGCAGTTGTCTTCCTTGAGACGCTACGTATGAGTAGTCAAGGAGGAATACTGAATGGCAAGGAAACAAATGGGAATCGCAGAAGTGCATTGACCTGCCTATTCAAATATTTGGAGGCCCCAAGCCTAAACTCGGCGATTGATCAATGTCTAACCACGATTGTTTATCGTGCCTTTGSTGCTTCTTTAACATGGCTGGCAAGTATTCAATGACCTTGTTATAAATCTGCAATCAACTTTGAATAATGAAATAAATAGACATGCTTTTCATTCATTAGAAATTCATCATAAGACATAGTTTGTTCGCCGGAAAGGAGAGTCATCAATTGGTTCTTGGCGTGTTTGTGGCAGGAAGAAGAGCGATTCTTTAGTGGAGATGAGGTAGAGGTAAAGCAGGGGATCTTAACTGCCCATGCGTGCTTCTTAATTCAGCATGCAAATCACCGTGAGGAGCCAGTTCGTGAAATGGCAGATAGCTTGCTGAGTCAGTTGAAAAACAAATTTCCCCCAGTATGTCACAAACAAGCGACTTCTTTCTCAATTGATCGTTGAGTATGCCTCCTGATTAGCTTAGTCACTATTTCGTGGCATTTCAGTTCCTAATATTTTTCTTGCTCTGGGGAATATCGAGCAAAATACTTGAGATATCCTAATCTCTGATCAGTATTGATATATGGATGTTCATCATTCTTTCGGGAGGAAGTCCAGTAGTCTCGAGAGGAGCTGTAACCCGCCTCTAGTGGAACGCATGCGGCTGGACGTCATTCATACTCATTTTTAGTTTAAAATCTTACTGGCAGATTTGCTCCATWTGGGTTGCAGGTTTTATGGAACAAACAATGTTTGGAAGCGATGTTGCGCTTATTGTCCGAGCAACCTCCTCTTTTGTCAGGTATGGATGCCGCAGCAATCAAAGATATTCGTGCGCTTACATATCAACGAGTACAAGAGTGGATAACCTATGCCCTCTTATATGCGCCATCCACAACACAAGGTCTGATACAGGTACACCCTAACCGGGACTCTAACATACATGGTTATCAGTACACTGCATATAAGTTGGTGCCTCAATTACATCCTTGACCTCACGAGTGCAGATCGAGTATCAGATGTAACTTATGTTGAAAAGCCCTTCTTTCAGAGACAGAGCTGGTTGTGTTCAAAATAAATAGGTATTTTTAACTAACTTGTTCACTTTCCACTAATAAGCTTTGACATTGATTTGTGGACATAMTGGGTGCGTAGGAGTATTTCCGGCAGGTGACTGCATCCCAGAATGTGGTTCACTCAAGCGATATTATTTCCTTACTATCAAATATTCGAATTGATCCAAGTGCCTCAATCATGGGTGCCGTTCCTGCAGTTCCTGCTGCAACTGCAGCTGCTGCTGGCGGTGATATGAGCCGCATGGATGTTTTATCTGTTGGAATCACAAGTGCAAATGTGAAGTCAAAATATGTTGGAGAGATTGCTGGAATGAAAAGGATGCTTGGCGTCAGCATGAGTGGTTTAACCCTTGTTGAGATGCAAAGGACGTTAAAAATCGGCAATAAGGAAAATGAAGAGTCTCTACATGTGGAGCTTATTGAGAGGTTTATTCAGCAGCTTCAGCAATTTGTAACAGATGCAAAGCTTGGACTTTCCGTTGATAGAGAAAGATATCGCGAAGCTTGCTTGCAGGCTGCTGCTCTCCTACTGTCTAATACTGTAAGAATCTAAGCCATAAATTTCTGCTCATTTGTATAGGATCTTTTATTCAAGCGAGTATTATTATTGTTTATTGTCMGCATATGCAGATCCTGAAAAACTATTTCCCAAATGTAATCATCGTGAATATTTATTTTGTAGCTTAATAGGCTCTTCATGGCGTCGATGATACTTGTTTTTGAAGTTGGTTCTTGGCGTATTTTGTTCAAGGCCAAGCACTTTCACCTCCACTTTCGGCTTCTGGTGGCTTTCTGAATTTTACATTCTTGTGTAGCAGAGCTCAACCAATGAAGTGACGTCAAAAGCCAYTTTTCAGCTATTGCGGYTGCTGTGTTGGAGTCCCGCKCATATATTCACCACAGAAGTGATGGAAACTGGTGTATTTGCATGGACGTGGCTTTTTGCAGCTGCYCCTCACTTTAGTTCCTTGGTGCTAGCAGAGCTCGTGGATGCATGGTTATGGACGGTGAAAAGCAGGCGGGGTCTGTTTGCTGCAGGTGTTTCCAGTTCTGGACCTGCAATGCAACTTCGACCCCAACTTTCTCCTGGACAGCCTGGACCTTCTCCTGTTCATGACCCTGTGGAATCTATAACTGCTCATCGATTGTGGCTTGGATTCTTCCTTGACAGATTGGAGGTGAGAGACCTCTCGTGGCTTTCTCAAAATCATTCGAGCTCTCTTCATACATGGATGATACGAAATTAGGATTCCTAGTTTCTAATTTTACGGTGTATGCAAACACGCAGGTTATAAAACATAGCGGAAGTGATCAGCTACTGATAATGATGCGCTTGATGGAAGGATCGGTACAAATACATACTCAGTTTTCATCTCACCCAGGAGCTGTTGGCACTTTCTTCACWCTCTTGGTTTTGGGRCTCAAGACATGTGAATGTTTGGTCCAAAGTGRATCTCGCAATGGGAGTATTGGTGTTCAGTTACTAAAGGACCGCATTTATAGGTGAGTTCATTTTGTTTATTCATTCAGACGCTGCTAAACTGTCCATTTTTGTTTTTGATATAGCTAGGATAGGTTGASTTTTTATACAATGAACCTCATTGTCCATTTGACTTCGTGATCAGAGAATCAGCTCTCGAATCTGTGAGTCAGTGTGGCCGATGGTCATGCTRTTGGTATCCATGATTGGTCTGAATATTGGGGCTACTATCCTGCTTTCTCGTACGACAAATATAGATACCATATAGTGAAGGACTATGTGCTGTTTGCTTGGATTGCAGAGCTGCTTTCGAGTGGTTTGCAGTGGAGCCAACCTGGCACGAGTCAAAATTAGAAGGAATCGCTGCAGCTGAAGCTCAAGCTGTAACTGCATTTATTCAACATCTAGTCCTTGATCAACCTGAAATTAAAAGTCATTCGGAKTTAACGCGTCGTTCACCTTCTCGTTCAGCACGTCTCACCTCTTCATCATCTCTGCGGCATTTTTCTTCGCCATCCGTTCGTCCCTCACCAAATTCTGTTTCGCAAGTGAGCAAGCTTCATTTACTGTAGTGAATAACCCTCTTRTAACTTTCATTGCATCTACTTTCTTCAATGTTCCGTCCGCACCATAATTCAAGTCGTARATGGTGACAGCTTGATGATACGTTCTTGTTAGATGGCAATTCGTCAGGTCGGAGATGAAATCGCTGATGGCGAAGTCTGTTATGGTCCAGCAAATTGAGCTAAAATTTGAACCGTATCTTGAAAACAGTTAACGTAACTGCGTAGTGTTTCCTTCACCGTTTCCACTCAGATGGAGATTGAGCACCCAGTTTGGGGCAAGGTAGASAAGGATTCAAAAGCATGTCAGAAACAGTTATTGTGCATACTATGCCAACATGAAGCAGACCGTCTCGACACTTGGGCTCATCCACTGAAGTAAGTTCAACTTGCCATTTATGCATCTTCCAATTTGGGGGTTGGACTACTTCAACCTCTTATAATTTGCAGTAGTCAGTGTCAAAAGTGTGTGTATACTGGATTATGCAGTTTTGCGTCCCAAAAGCTTTCTATCATCAGGTGTATGCAGCAATCTCCTTACATTGCCTCCTTCGACGTATAATCTGAGTTCAGTATTACGCAGACTCTGAGTTCAGTCCTCTATGAACGTTGCGATTGGTACTGGATATTTAAAATATTGAACTCAAGAGCACCGAATTTACTTGTGAGGTACTCACGCGGAAGTGTGTTCTTTTGTTCACTCCTTGCAGAGTTAACACTATACCTCGGCTACAGAGGATGGCGTCAGAGCGTTTGGGAAGTTATGCGAAGACAGCTTGGTCTGTCGATCCCCGGATTGCCCTCTCTTTGGTTGCTAGGTTTCCAGGCTCTGCTTTATTGAAAGTGGAGGTTGGCATCTTGGTGCAGGTGCGCATCTTTTTCATTCTAAACGTTACTTGGATGTGCTCTGGGATCTGTGCTTCAACATGGTATTAGTTTGATTGTAACATGTAAAGTGTGCAGTATTTTCTTTTACATATGCAGTCTATCAGACTTGGTGTTAATCGCTACTCCATGTTTGCAGGCCAATCTAAAAGACCTGACCCACATTCCAGAAGCCTTACCATATTTTGTAACTCCGAAAGCTGTCGAGGAGGATTCGCATGTTTTGCAATGGTTACCCCACTGGGCTCCCTGTTCAATCACCAGTGCCCTGGCTTTTTTGACACCKGCCTACAAGGGCCATCATCGAGTGATGGCATATGTGCTCCGTGTTATGGAGTTTTATCCCCCGGAGAGAGTCACTTTCTTCATGCCCCAGCTTGTGCAGGCTCTTCGCTATGATCAAGGAGTGAGTGACCAATCCCCTGGTCAACAATCATTGTATCTCCGAACACCCAATTGATTGCTTTCCGATGAAGCTTTCATCACTTACGTTCGCTGGATTTGGACTAATTTGAATATCATAACGAATTTGGCGGTAATATGGAATTCTCGACTATGTGTAAATTTATCATGTAGATATTGAATATTGAAATATAAATGACTGATTTTCGTGCAAACCTCTTTGTTACAGGGATTGKTGGAAGGATACTTGATGGTGGCAGCAAGACGGAGCAATTTGTTTGCCCACATATTAATTTGGCAGCTTCAGGTTAGAAGATACCGGTCAAGCTATAGCATGTTTAATCGCTTRATTAAGAATTGTTTGTTATTGTCATGCGCACATTTTCACATGGTGGTTCAATTGCAGGGAGAAGAACCGCCTTCTTCTGAAGATATTAAAGAAGAGCACGCTGTTGAGGTGTGTACTCACATCAGTCTTGTAGTTGATAGCATATTTCGAACCCGTGAGAGTGACCGCAGCCCTTAGCACCTCTCAAGTTACGTTTTGTTTAGTATCTTTGTTACCTTCTGGTGTTCATTTTTGTCCATCTTTGTTTTCATCATTGCAAATTCGTTTCTTAGACCACCGGAAGTGGCTTGCCAGGAGAGTGCATTGTACGAGATTGTGCCGAAGATAAAGCAGCGTATCATTCGCAGTTTCACCCCAGAAGCTCATGACATCTTTCTTCAAGAGTTTCGATTTTTTGATAGGGTCACCTCTATCTCCGGAGTTCTCTACCCTTTACCTAAGGAGGAGCGACGAGCCGGCATACGCAGGTAATCCTCCGACAATACATAAGAACTCTGGAGAGTCTGTATCCTCCATTGGGTCTGTAATAGAACGTAGCAGATTCTTGTTTACCTTGTCAAATGACTTCGTTTGACTGCATTCTTGAGTAGCCCAAGACAGTTTTGAGAATACCACTGTTTACTTATGATGAACCAAATGCATTCAAGATGAAGCGTGTGTAGTTTGGAGTTGATCGATACTAATATCTATGACCATTGRGTCTGATGTGACCAGAGAGTTGGAGAAAATTGAGCTGGAAGGGGATAATCTTTATTTGCCAACAGCACCAAATAAACTGGTCAGGAGCATCAAAATGGATAGTGGTATTCCACTGCAGTCCGCTGCTAAGGTGCCAATTATGATCACCTTCAATGTGGTGGATAAAGATGGGGATCGTGATGATTTCAAACAGCAAGCCTGCATTTTTAAGGTAATTTTACAGCATGTTAAGTACACCTCGATTCAATTTGAATATTTTTTGGAAGTTGAGGYGGTGAACTTCTGCTGATTGTGAAACTACATAGCAGCTAGATTGCACGCAGTTTCTAATATATTTCGACTGGAGTGAACAATTCACTAAGATTAAATTGTTGCAGGTGGGAGATGATTGTCGACAAGATGTACTAGCCCTGCAGGTTATCGCACTTCTGAGAGATATATGGAAAGCAATAGGCATAAATCTCTATGTATTTCCTTATGGAGTGCTGCCCACGGGTTATGGAAGGGGCATTATYGAGGTTTACTCTCGCTGAACATTCCCCAGCTGTCATATTCTAGGTTCCTGTGCAGGGTAATGAGTCACGGAAAGTGTCTTGTTAGAATGCACTTTTAGAATGTAATCACCTTGTTATCATGTTGAAGTATGAAGATTTTATAGGATTGTTATATCTGTCTCTCCTTTAGATTGAGCATTTAGTSTTCCACTTCTCGGCARTCGTTCAATGCGATAGTACTCAGATTAGGAAGGCACAATGCTTGTAGTCGACTTTAAGGTTTTTTGAGCTTAATGCTTTTGAATCAGAATTTGAATTTTTATCGGAACTCGTCGCAGGTCGTACCAAATACGCGGAGTAGAAGTCAAATGGGAGAGGTTACTGACGGAGGTTTATTTGAGATTTTCCAACTAGATTTTGGTCCTGTGGGGTCTGCCCGCTTCGAAGAAGCTCGAAACAAATTTGTTGTGAGTAGCGCTGGCTATGCTGTTGCAAGTCTTCTACTCCAACCAAAGGATCGACACAATGGGAATCTTTTATTTGACAAGTATGGCACTTGCCTTAACATCTTGAGTTTTTGTGTCGATTACGTCTTAAAATTGGTGTCTTTAATTGTGTTCCAGCCGTGTAAGATTACTGAACTGTGAATGGCTTCTCCTGACATGAATGTTTGACATGAACAGTGAGGGAAGATTGGTGCACATCGACTTCGGTTTCATCCTAGAAACATCCCCAGGAGGTAATATGCGGTTTGAGAATGCAGACTTCAAATTGAGCCACGAGATGACTCAACTTCTGGATCCCTCTGGTTCGATGAAAAGTGAGACTTGGAACTACTTTGTCAGGTAATCCTTCCACGATTATCGTTGGCCCTAATTCCGACTCGTGAATGACCTATTGACATGATTTTGAGTACTCAACGAGTACGGKGGAGGATAATCGTTGTTGTCTTCATGTCCTTGATGATACAACTTGTTCAATCTAATTCATGAGTTCGTAATTGACCTCCTTGTAATATTACTCATTCGAGCGTCATAAGAAATTAGATATTGGACGGGTCGCCTTTCAAYTGCTTGGAGAAATTGAGCAGCTACGAACTTCACGTAGTCCTCATACGTGATTGGCCTCGGATCTAATAAGCAAAACTTGGATGGCAGCTTGTGTGTGAAGGGTTACCTGGCGGCAAGGCTCCATATGGAGGGTATTTTGACCACTGTTCAATTAATGGTTGATAGTGGTCTTCCGTGTTTTAGTAGAGGAGATCCCATCGGCAATCTCCGCAAACGACTACACCCTGAACTGAGTGAACGCGAAGCAGCGACTTTCATGATCAAAACTTGTGCTGATGCCTATAATAAGTGGAGCACGGCTGGGTATGATTTGATCCAGTACCTGCAGCAGGGTATTGAGAGATAGAAATATTTACTGTCATATCCACCATTAACTTAGTTTAGAAATAGAGCATTCTTTTCTGTTCAATTTATACTGGTGGATATCATATTGACATGATATTAGATAATTTTTACATGATAAAGGAAGGCCAATGCTCTACTGTATTCATGTCCTTCTGTGTAACATAAAATTTGGAGTTGAGCAAGAGCATTTGAGTTCGTTGCGATTTTGTCGCTGGCAGCGTGTGTGAGTTTTGATTAGTGTTGTATTGTTGGCAACTTCAGTAGCCTTGTTTGTTTGCTACAGAAGCAGTTCGGGAATCTTTTTTCTCCAGGAATTGCCGATCCCAGATGGAATTGCTTCAGATGTTGGGTCTGGCTACTTCAGACCCAACATCGCCTCCAGCCCAACTGCGTAGTCGTGGATCCGATCTAGGTGCATATTGCTTATTTCAATGTACCAATTGCGCTAGTCAATGGACCAACATTGAACACATAAGTTGGTGGGTTGTTTTAGAGCCCAGCTTTGAAATTTATAATTAATTCCATGAAAGTCCACAAAACATGACACAATTTTGGTTAAATTTCTAGTCATCTTTCAAGAAAATCTAACCAAAATTTATTTCAAGAAATTAGACTCCCTCCAAGTACAAATGAGATAGTAACTGGATGTTGTATGGACCTCCTACTTTACTTATTGTAGAATTGGATTTGAGATTTACGATTATATGAATTCAAATTTGACCACCATGCAATTTTTACTCGTGGAAAAAGGTTCATTTATTATTCCATGATTTTGCAAGATGTTTTTCAATCACCACTGCAACCATGTAGGGAATTACGAAATGTAGTTTTACATCCAAATGGATGAGCTATGGGAAGCTATGTGTTTTTGCTTTGACCAACTATCAAGTTTTTAGTTTTTTTGGTCTAAAATGAAGTGACCAAAATACATGTGAAATTCTTTGATTTGCTATTCTATTGCAAAAATATATTTGTAGATTAAAGGAATGAAGCACAAGAAGTGTAACTTATTATCTACTTTACAAATTTAAAAAAATTGTAAAATCTAAATTTTTTTGTAGCAATTTGAAGTTGATTGGATCAATTATAGATTCATTGGAAAGTTGACATTGCACTTTCCATTGGATCTGTAGTTGAAACCAAAGTTTACATATTCTTTTGCATATTTGACCACACTGAAAAGGCAAGGTAATTGTGAAGGGAGATTTGCTTTTCTATAAAGCATATATTATTTGTGGCACTCTCTATTGCAACCTCCTACATTTTTTTCTTTCCATGATTGCCATTACATAGCCACTACTACTTGTTATGCACTTGAGGACATTGCAAATTTTGCTATAGAATCATTTGATCATAACATGCATTCAAAAATCATTGTCAAATCCTTAATACTTTCATCACTACAAAAAAGAACTTGTATTACATGACTGAGGGAGAATATTGTAACTGATTTTACATTCCAAAGACCAACATTATTTCCAAAAGTGGTCCCAAGATGTGAAGTCATTGCTGCACGTCACGGAATCCTCATGTTCTTTCAAATGATTGAAATAATGTCCACCCATACTATTGGAACAACGTAGTGACAAGCTACCAATTCTTCGCCCAGTCAAATGTTCATGTTGCCCAACAATAAAGGCAAAATACAATGATGCAGAAATGAGTGAAGAATAAATTCTTTCCCACAATGCCTTGGAACAGTTGGAAGCACCACATTTATCATCTCTGTWCCACTATACATTAGATACAGTTGAAGAATGTTGAACAACACTCTCGTTAACTAATGCCCCAGAACAACCACTTCGCCAACGTCGCTACCGTCACATTCCCTTGCACCAAGAATGACAGTTAACTTCCACGTGGTGCGGGTCGTCTTTTAGGCTGCCTTCGCAAATCCCAAGCGGGTGTTTCCATAGTCGAAAACTGTGTGGTAAACTCCCATGAAAACATCCCCCAATATCCTGCATCAGCCCCACTTTCRTCATTAGAGAAGCCTACCAGAAGCAGAACGATTAATAATCTCTAGGGATACCAATTAGAGAGTGTTCATTTGTGACCCGAAACTCAGATCAAAGGCGTACCAAAGAGGTCCTGCTGGAGGAGGGACGTCAAGTCCCAAGAAACCGCTGAGGCACTGCGTCTCTGGTCCTTCCCCAATTTTAAGAATGTACTGAAGCAACCACAATGAAGTTTAGGACAACAAAAGATCTTCTCTTTACCCAAATCTCAAAACTTCAGAAAGCAAATACACGTCAACACAAAAATATAAAGGAAGAGAAAAAAAAAAAAATTTAACTGCTAAACAGCAGAATATCTATCAAATGGAACATTTGCAGCAACAGAGCCCGGAAGATTTCACAATATCAGAATTAAAAAGCATGTATCCAGAATAGAATAGTTTCACAGCGAATAAGGAATGCCGTGGAAGATACTAACCTCCTCTGGAGAGAGCTCAAAGGTTTTTCCAGCAATGGTGAAGGCCACTTTTGGCATAGTAGAGAGAGAATTGCAATCCACCGTTGATTCACCATTTGGACTTGGCAACCTTTCACAGAGCTGAACCACAGATGGGCGTTAGTATTACCAACACAAGGCTAAAGCCGCCATGCTGGAACTTTCATTAGAGTATCGATTGCCATCGGTAATCAAGTTCTAAGAGAGAGAATGCACCATCATGAAAATCTCCGCTACTTCCTACAGCATCGAATATGGTAATTTAATAGAATTCACATCTCAAACCAGGTACCTGATTCAAGTAATCATCAATCTGCTCCTTTGTTTTGTTTTGTTTCAGTTGATTCTGTGCCCATACTACAGCCATTTCACATACTGAACACCCTGGATCATTTCCCTTGGAAAGAGCATCATCCTTTCCGACAACACTTGCGATACCTGGCTCTCTGTTCAATCGTATCAATAATCCATGTGAGTGCACAACGCACAGATACACGTTACATTGAATTCACGTGAATAGAAAATTTATTCAAATAACTCGGAACAATGAAAAGAAACAAACCTGAGCTCATTAGCTACAAACTGGCATAAGCCAATCGAAGTGCATACTTTTCCAGGGTTCATCTGCAGCAGAGAAAGCTCAATCAAAGATCTGCTCTCCCCTTTCAATATGATCGTGAAATCGTAGCTGAGTAGGTCTAAATAGAAGTATTGTAAATTATGTGGGTAAAAAAAACATTAGGTAGTGCAAGAAGTTACCTGATCCAAAAGCATCTCAACGATCTGATCGCCGTACTGCTTCACTACCATCTTACACTCATTGCTAACAACACCAGTTGCTCCAATAGCCTGGTTGATTTCAGCCACAATTCCCTGCAACATGAAGATGTTCAGTACCAGCAGTTTCCAAAGAAATTAAGAAATTCTCAAACTAGGAATGCTACTACATTACYAATCCTTGAAACATAATTCCATAAACATACTCACCGATGGTCCAGCAAGCAGTGATGTGCCAGAATCAGCAATAGCGGAACAACCCTTCGCACAGAAGCCAGTGCTGCGACCATCAATGGTCACATCACCAAGGTCAAACTGCAAAAACGAATGAAACAGCGAACTATATAAAAATTACATAGGAATTACGAGCCAAACCATAATCTTCAAGCGACCATAGATAATGCGAAAAGCGTTCCAAACCAGTACCCACTCTGTGTTGAATTACCTGCCAATAACCTTTCCGCGTGACATTAGTATACACATGTTCACCCTTGAAGTGCTTACGATCGACACCACCCAACACCAATTCTCCACCACTTGTTTCATCACTCTCGTTTCGGTTCAACCAGAACGAGAAAACCGGTTCATTCACGAGCTTCTGATCCAGCATGTTGTACCTAAAGAGGAATGCAAGGCAATTTTCAAATTTATCGGTGCTAAACCTATCAATTGGAAATATCAGCAGAGCGAACAAAAACGGTCGTTGAGTGAGGATGAAATGCACTTACCAAACAGGGGTCACCCTRTTGACAGATATCTCCTTGAAGCCAAGACCGAGAATGCCGTCAAACTTAGCTGCGACAAATGTGATACCAGGTTCTTTGGTGGCTTCAGCGAAGACCTACAACAGAAAAAAAAATCAGTCGAAACTTCATTAGACATCAAARGCAGCAGGTACCAGTAGTACCAGTAGTAGTTTCCTTTCCTTGTTCGGAAAATTATTGAAGCCAAGTCACGGTCCGTGATGTATRTATTTGATAAGAGTTCAAACTAATACCTAATATGAAGTTCACTTCGACCAAGGCCACGTATAACGAAGTTAACTAGACCCTCAGCAGCACATTCTTTCTCACCTGCCCTTTCACCGTGAGATCACCAAGAGTGATATCATCTTGACTCAAGAACCCTTCCATAGACCCAGTGCCGTACTGAATAGCGAATGAAGTTCCTGCAACACCATATAGAGGCATTAAAAATCAAAATGGTACGACGTTAAGAGTAAATTCTCAATCCATGCAGATTAAAATACMATACTTATATGCCTATCTGCAAATTGAGCTTCAGGATGCATTCTATACCATCTTCCTTGTAGGTGGACGACTTGCTTGATTTGTATCTACGATGAAAGTAGCATGCAAGCTGCAAATCAGGAAAACCACTCGCCAGACAAACCGCATCAGTAAAATCAGACTAAGGAATCATCAAAATCCTCCTCCCGGAAGCGTACGAAACGCACAGCAATCGATTTTGATTCATATCCTTCGTTGACCTCTAAATGGCAAAATGGCCACTACAGGCAGCTTCCATAGGACTTAAATGAATCAAATAAAAACACTCTGAAAGCTTTCAGAGTGGAAACAAAATGTACCAAGAAATCATGCCCTACATTTCTGAACCCTCCCTTGTCCCTCACCGGCCACTTACAAATAAGACCCTACATCTCAAATACGTTGTGCGATGTAAATGTGGTTGTAGATAGAATTTGGACTTTCACACACCAAAAACCGATGTAGAGTCGATGCCATAGTCTCTGTCGAAGGACAAAGCCAATAAACTTTAACTCCTAAAGGACCAAGGCTCATTTCGAGCACAAATTGAAAAAAACTGTCACTTTTTAGGGCAATGAGAAAAAAACAAAATAAAAAGTTTTTTTTTCAAAATTCAACCATACAACTTTATACTAGAATATTATAGGAACGTGTGTAAAAAAATTTCAGAAACTTTGACCACCCGGATTGAAAGATTATAAAGTTTGAAGATGGAAGAAAAAGTTTTTGTTCAAGTTTGTCCGATAGGGTCAGCAGACTTTAAATTCTCCTAGAATGAGATTTTTACTCTACACATGGGTTTTTTTTTTACATTTGCATCTTATATCATGTAAATTACACGAAAAAAGAAGTTTTGCATATGATGCCCGAAGTTGCCAGAGTTGCCTGAAATGTTTAGGGCAGCATAACTTTTGATGTGGGCACCCGATCAAAAAAAAAAAATTATATTTCCTCTTATGGAGTACATGTGCAAACCTTGAGTCAAAATTTGAAAAACATCCATTAAAAAATGACTTCATACACACTTGCCCGAGATTACATGCGTACGTTCAACGGTCATTCGGTCATTTAGGGGTTAAAGTCCTTTATCTTACTCAATTTTCAATATTTTTGAAATAAAATAAAATTATAGGATGTATATTGTTTATTATAACATTGCAACCATTGGGATTGGCATTTTTCAATTCCATGATTTAAGTCTTAACAATTTAGTATCTTGAATCATTTACTACTATTGTCTACTTAATCTTTTTTTCCTACATGTTGTACAATTCCAAATGATTTCAAGCATGTGGATAACTTGTTTAGGAAAAAGAATCCTAAGAAACACCACCATCTTGGACATTTTTCAATAGAAAAATGAGCCTGTGAAGGGCAGGTATCATTTACAATTATTTGAATAGAAAGGTAAAGTATATGAAGACTACAAGCATTTATGGTATATGACGTTTCATATGTATTTCAATTATTACAATTTAAAGAACAAAAATGTGGAATTAATCTATGCTGATTGCAAAAACATTGACATTCTCAATTCCATATTAGAATTCTTAAAAAAACTTATTTTTTAATTTTGTCTCATACCTCCTCCTACTCAATGATTTTCTCAAGAATGAAAGCAACTTTTTAAAACTTACTTTACGGATTTTCAACTCAACTCTACCACCAATTCTACAATGTACCAAAAAGTGGCATATCACCCTTGGCCAATTAATTAGCCCCCCCCTTCTCAAATTTTTTATAGGCCATTCATTAATTTAAAAAAATTGCTTACCTTTGAAATCACCATTGATTTTTTTTAAAATAGAAGCCGTTGATCTTGTGAGATTTAATATGAGCCATCCAAATATAAATACAGATATGGATATGGATACTACATTGTATACGAATACGTAATGAATAGTGTATATAARTACGGATATGTGGCACAGATATAGATATTGCACAGATATGGATATGGATATTGTACATTTACATATATAGATACGGGATGCATTCTCCCATATGGTTTGTCAATGAAGTTGCTTTCTGAAAATTATAAGAAGAAGGGAGGGGGGAGGGGAAGGAAAATTTAAAATTTAAAATTTTTAAATTAAATTTTTTTTGGGTGCATGGTGATTGTGCACCCAAAAATAATTAAAATTAAAAAAAAATTGGCCTGTGAGAACATGCCATGTGTACTAAATCCAAAGTTTAATTTTAAATTTATTAGAATTGGTAGTTACACATTGTTCACACAATGTACAATGTTCCCAAAAGTGGCAGTTCATACAATATAAAAAATTTGAAAAACTCAGTCTTTATACTACAAAAATATTTATTTAGGAGAATTCAAAGGCTCTCATGCAAAGTTCAAAAAAGAAATTTTTTTAACACTGGCATGCAATTTCATATGACTTCGACTACCATTTGCAAATTTTTTTGCTTTACAGACTTTACATTTCATATTTTTATTTGTTGAAGAATTGAGTTGAGTCTAGGAAAAAATATTTCAAGAAAATCCCGCTTGATTTTCATCCTCTAAAAAGTTGTTGAATAAAACTATAAAAGTAGGTCCAAGATTGAAAGAACTAAATCATTAATAGCTCTAAGATAAAATTCAAATGCAATAATCCCAATGGTGACATTGATATAGCAAGCAAATTTAACCTTGTCAAACAATTTTTTTGAAAAATTGTGAAAATTCGGTCTGAGATGACCCTAAACTACTGGATGATGGTGGAAAGGTACCCAAACCGAATGGCGTGGTTGCGGGTTTGATACCTGGCAATGACAGGTGGTTTACCTCGCGTGAAATCAGCCTTTCTACCTAATGGAAACCCCTTGTAGTATGTTCTTCAACACGCTTGTTTCAAAAAAAAAAAAATTGTGAAAATTGCATTCAAAAACAACTCTTATCAATAATTTTTTCAAGAAGATGTTCAAACTGCCCCAAAAACAAGATTGTTCATAACTTTCACATTGCTAATCCTAATGGAATGTATCAAAGCTTCAAATATAGAAAAGAATATAATTTATAAGAAAAAAAATTTAATTTAATTTTAAGTTTTTGTAGATTTATTTTTTTGCCCGCCAAGTTGAAATTTCAGCATTTGTAGTATAATTTTTGCTCTCATGCACCATTTGAAATAAAAATTATATTCCTCCAGAGCTTATAAGTTTTTCTACATTATTAGTAATTTTCAAAAAGTTTCACTAAAAATTAAGGTCATAGGAACCTGCCTGAAATCCATTTTGTCCCCTAAGGGGGTAATGGGCTTTTAGGGGTCAATGTTTGATTGATAATTTTGTCACACATTCTATTAGGAGTGGAATGCAAGATCCAATGGTTTGATCATGCAAATTTTCACTCATTGTTTTTTTCTTGTTTTTGCACCCTACATTAGTCTTGAAATGATTTTTGGTGAACTTAGTGAGTGATAATTTTTTTACAGGTTAACCCATAAACAACGTCATGGACATTTGGCGTCTAATGAATGACAAAAAATTCTCTCGTGATATAGGACAAAAGTGCAACTATTCATCCTCAAAATTAGGGGTGGAAATGAGAGATCTTCTATAGTAGTTTGACCTCTAATGAGTGCTTTTGGATTTTCTTAAACCACTGATTTCCACTGCATCAAAATGGATGATTCTATAGTCACTACTCCATCATTTAAGGATTAGCCCTTGAATGTCAAGGCAAACATTTTGCATCTGATGGAACTAGTGATTCCCATGGTATCAAAATGGATGATTTCCATTGTAGCCTAGTCTCTCCTTTTAAAGGTTAACCCTTCAACAACGCTACATACGTTTTGCATCCGATGAATGACAAAGAATCAAACCGTACAGCATAAAAGTACAACTATTCATCCACGGAATTTAGGTGTGGAAAAGCAAGATCTTCTATAGTACTTTGACTTCCAATGACTTCCAATGAGTACTTTTGGATTTTTTTTAAACTAGTGATTCCCACGGTATCAAAATTGATGATTTCCACGGTCACCAATCCGTCCTTTTAAGGGGTAAGAAAAACAGGATGGCCCAACTTTGACACCTTGGATCTCTTGGTTGGTAGCAACCCTTTTTTTGTGGTTTTTGAAAAAGTGCCAGGATGGCGATCACTTAAAATTTGGTGAAGCATTTTATTTCTTCATACATCCATATTTTGTACCATAAAACACTTTTCAATCAAATTCATACACTTTTTCATCCAAATTTGACAATTTCATCCATATTTTAAATTGGATTGAAACTTTTCTGGCGAAAAAGATTTTCACTATGAAATGGTGCTTTCTGGCTCCATTTCGCCCAAAAAAAGGGCTGGTCTGTAGAGGTTGAGAGTCAACTTGACAAATCCAAAGTCGACGCTTGATGGCAAGAAAAAAGATGGAAACAATGACGAGATCATACGGTCATGTCAATTCACCAGTGTGAGAAAGAGTGAAAGAAGAAAACACCAGCAGTGATCACTCTGCAAAACCAGCCCTAAAGTAAGCAGAGCAGGTTTCGTCAAGCACAACACCTGCAAACTCCAGAACTTGTGGATCCAAAACGAGCAAGGAGCACATCTCCAGGGCCAACAAACCCAGAAACACTCAGGGACTGACGTGCAAACGTTCGAAGGCAGAGAGATTCAAGAGTAAACACTGCCTTCAACGACTCTCTTTCTCATATAACAACAAAAATGCTTACATTCTTTTGCAGAAGATTTTGAAACCTCAGTTCCAGACAATTCCTCCATCTGAAGAAATATTTGCAGATTTAGTTCCTGAGTTCCACTCAAATTCACGCCATTGGAAGAAAGCTTTAGCAAATTTGTACCGTGAGTTCCACTCAATTCACACCTCTGCAAGCAAACTTTGCAGATTCCATCCCTGAGTCCTATTCAATTTCCAAATAATTGATCATATTCATCACACTTCGCAAGATTCAGAGTCTAAGCCAACACGGTATTCTCTGTCACCAAAGTTCTCCAAGGTCGCGAAATAGTGAATACAAGAACTACGAGTATTGGTAGTCAAATGACCGGATTTTCTTCTAATGCAGGTTGTTACAAGAGGAGGAATGAGCAATGGGCAATGGCATAACCTACCCCCATTGGTATTCCATGAAATCCTGAACCCAGCGAGACCTAGAAAGAAAGAACCGCAGATTTAGCACCACAGTTCTACTACTACTCTCCCCTGCAAATTCAATGCGGACATGGTGAAGGCTTACAGAATATCTGTAAATCAAATTCCCCACAATGTGCCATGATTGTAGCCCGCAAATAAGGATTGGTCATAGTTTGTAATTTCAGCCACATGATTCTGCCGTTTGGTTTCAAAGTACTAGCACTTCATAGAGATTTCCAATCAGCCTAAGCTTTGACCAACCCTAATGTGAACCTTCCTGCAGTAGTAAGACTCCAAGTACCCATCAACTTTCTAAATTGGCCTTCTCACTGTAACATTTCTATGTTACAATGTCATCATTCGGAGTGTCCAAGTTTGCAGCACTACTGTAAGTTAGACCTCCATTACATGACAAACATTATGTTTCTACCGAGACTTGACAAGTCAATATCGTGTGAGGAATTGATTACATGACACGGTAAGGTTCCCCAAACATGTCATATTCGAGGTGGGATCATCATGGAGCAGCCAAGAGCAGCTTGCCCATTCAACCGCATGAGCCAGAAAAGGGCTTGGAATTTCGAACCGGGCGTGGAAACCGAGAAGAGTAAGGGTTTTCGGATTCGAAGTGGGCTTGAAAACCGAGGAGAGTTAAGGTTTTGCAGTAGCACCTGCGGCGATTGTCATGTCAATCTTCCACTTGCGGTCTCCGAATGTGCAGAATGTCACGAAGGTGGCGCCGATCTTTCGGCATCTTCTCCAAAATGTCATCCAACATCTTCTCCAGCACATGCACGATCTCCTCAAACGGGGGCCTCTTCGGTATATAGCTCGACCAGCACCTCTTGATCAAATCCACCATGTCTGAAGGATAGTTGCTGGATTTCATCGTGGGCCGCTCGCCATCTCTCGCCACSAGCGTCGCGGCATCGTAGGCTTCCTTGTCATGAAACGGCGCCACCCCTTCAAACATCTCATACAACATCATCGCAAACGAGAATACATCCACCGTTTTGTCATAAGGGCTGTGCTCAAAAACCTCCGGCGCCATGTACCGATAGCTTCCCGTCTCYCCYGTCATCTTGTACACATCGTGCATCTGCTTAACATCAATGAGCTTGCTCAACCCGAAATCGCCCACTTTCAGTTCCCGATCCTCCCCAAGAATGATGTTGCGCGGCTTCAAATCACGGTGAATAATCGGCTTAGTGCGATTGTGAAGATACGACATCCCGCGCGCGATGTCAAGAGCGTACTTGACGATGCGATCCGGAGGCAAAGTCTCTTTCGATCTCAGCAACTGGTGCAAGTCCCCCCCCGCGAGAAACTCCGTGACGAGCATCAGAGGTGGCTTCCACGTAACAGCCCCCAGGAATTGCACAATATTAGGGTGACGCACTCTCACGAGCAGCTGCACCTCATGTTGAAAATCCTTCACCACCATACGATCATTCGAAAGCGAAKGACGAATAGTCTTGACTGCAACAGGTGTCCCCCGCCAAAGTGCCTTCCGAATCTCCCCGAATGAGCCTTTYCCAATAAGCTCGCTGTCCTTCATCTCGATCTCCAATGGGTCGATCTCCCAGTCTCGATTCGAGGGTAACGGAGGCGCCACTTGGATCGCATTCTCGGGTTGCGCGTGACCACGAGGACTCCCTGCGTGCAACTCCGCGCCGTAGTCCTTCAAGATGCGCACCATCTCACGGTATCCAGAGGTTTGAGCGTCAATTAACGGCGTGTTCCCCCAACGATCCTTCGCGTTCAAACCTGCGCCTTCGGCTAACAAAATCTTCGCGACGGAAACGCAATCGTGAGAAGCCGCGATGTGGAGAGGCGTGCGGTAGTCGTAATCCGCGACATTCACCAGCTGCTTGTCTTGTTTCAGAAGCTTGCGGAGCATCCCCACGTCGTCGTTGCGAACCGCCCAGTGCATCTCCGATTGCTGCGCCAGCTGCTCCTTCACACCTGCCATCTCGGGACCCGAATCACCCAACCCAGCTCTCTGGCTATGGCGATGCTAACGCTAATACTAATGCTTCCCCACCCCAATTCGACATACCCAATATATATAACCCACAATCTAACCGCGTCGACCGTACTCAGGAATCGAGAAGACGAGTGCCGGGATGTAGGGATTCACCAAGGGCACGGGCGGAGGGATTGCTTTCTGGGTGTGATCCTCGCCGACATCCAACATTGTACGAGAAAGCGTGTGTTGGAGATCGAAATGGGATCGGACATACGAGGGTGGGGTCGTGACGAAGAATACTMCAACTTGCGCTTGGGAAGTGATGAACTGGAGGCAATCATGAGTGCAGAGCCAGGAGGAAGGACGGACGGACGGAAGGAAGGGAATCGTCGGGAGTGGGCGGCGAATTCCCAACGTCGAATGCCGTCCTGGAAAGCCGCGATTGAGGGAGATTGGATCACCACGCTGCAACAGGGAAAGCAGGATCATGCCACGAGAGGAAAGACGGGGAGGAGGGACAAAAAGCGCCCATTCAACCCTTGAATGAGGAGGCGTAAGTTTTGCGACCGATGGATGACAGAGAATGAATTTGTGCAGAAGTCCAATTATTCATCCTTGTAATTTTGTGTGGAAAGGGGAGATCTTATGTAGTACAATACTTTGACTTCCGTACTTTTGGATTATTTTAAACTAGTGATTCCCACTGTATCAAAATGGATGATTTCCACGGTCACCAGTCCATCCCCTACATGATTAAGAGATGGAAATTATTTGGGGAAGTTCAACTAATATTCAGTTTCAGTAAAAAAAAATTAAAACAAATGGAATTGGGATTTAAACAAATGGAATTGGAATTGGAGTTGTTTCATATTTTTTTGAACTTTGATGAACTACATTGAATAGGGATATTAAAGGGACCTATACTAATTAATTGACATTACACACTATATAAATATCTACCTTTGATGTACATCGATATTCATTGAAGTGTTCCGGACCTATACATCATGTTTCAAACATCTACAATTTTCCGTGATAAGTCCCTTTAATTGTTTGGTCCCTTTAAAACCCCTATTCAATGTAGTTATGAACTAAGATAGGAGGCTCGAACTCCGATCTTGCATTTTGAACCAGATATGACACAGAGGTATATTTTGCTTTCTTCAATATACCCAAATGTAAAAATTGTGTACATTCTAGGAGGTGGTCGATTTTAGAGCCCTATGGCATTTGAACTTCAAATTTTCATAACTAATTCCATAAAGCTCCAAAAAATATGAAACCACATGTCCACATGGGTTAGATGCCATTTCCTCTTGTCTTTCAAAGAAAACTTATTGAATTTGTTCAAGATGTTTTACCTCCCCAAATCAACACTTAGATGATTGCTTTATGGACCTCCTACCTTAGTGTACCATTGTCACAATCAAAAATAAAAAGTAAAAGTAATTTTTAATTTTTTTTATTTGAAAAAAACACATAAATTCAATAACTTTGACATTGTAGGTCCATACACCATGAAACAAAGCTTGTGCACCACTCCTTTTAGAGAGATTTCCAATGGTACAAAAAATGCAACTAGGGAACAAACGGTCCGAGAGATATCATTGTAAAAAATAAAACAAATGTGGAAAGCAAAACACTTGAATGTTAGGAATAGTGGTCCTAAATGTAATAGCGCAATTGCGCAAGTGACTTAAAACAATGCTTAACATGGGAGAGAGTGGACATCCATTGAGTGGATGAATGATGAATATATAAACTTTCATCATCCATGTTAGAAAAACAACTTTTGACTATTATTCAATAGTGTRACTAATATAATTAGTTGAGAGTTTGTGATTTTTGTAGAAGGGTTTGAATGAGTTCATTTTTAGATGGAAAGACAGAAAAAAAAAGAGAACTTGTATAGAGGCCTAATTAAGAACTTGTACGGAGTAATATTATRATTTCTTGTACTCTACATCCACATTCATTCCTATAGCAAGTTTACGTAAATAGGAGTTAATGCAAACATCTAACACACTATGGTCAGTGAGGGTKTTAATTTGTTCACAATTGTTTTTAATTAAAACTTGTTTGTTTATGTAATAGAGATTTTGATAAATAAATTTGAGTGGGACAAAGTGATARTAGACATGGCAAGGACAAAGACTCTAAAAATATCCATTAATACTCACACCTACAATTAATTCCATTCAAGTTTTTTTCCATAAAAATATACATTTCAAATTGTCATTTCTATGGCAAAGAATAAAGAAAATTTGTAAATTGATTTTTTTGCATATCTAATTGTAAGATTTTGTCCTAAAATAGTATAAAAATGTATGGAAGAATTTTTACAAACTTTCACCAAATAGATGGCAAAATGATTGCATCGAAAGTGAAAAAATGGATTTTTGAGCACATTGTATGATTATATTATTTGACTTTGAATCTTCTCAACTCTCGCCTCAACTTAAAGTTTTTGCACTAAATATTTTAATTTAAAAAAACCTATGTTAAAAATTTKATTTGAAAGTTTAAAAATAATATTTTAGGATAAATAATTGATTCTCATTCTTTAAAAAATTGTGAAGTAGAAGGTAGTACAAGATTGAAGCCAAGAAAGAATAAATTGTTAATTATAGCTCTAAGATGGAATTGAGACACACTAATTCCAACAGTGATATTGTTCTAGCAATATGTTTAGCCATGAAAAAAAAGTTTAATTGTTAAAATTAGATTTTAAATTTGAATCCAATATATCGCTTTCTTAGAAACTTTCTAAAATTGCTTACAAAAAAAAGAAACTCCATAACTTTCACATCACCAATCCAAAAGGAATGAATCAAAGTTTTCCATAATTTTGAATATAAATATAATCTATTAACCTTATAATTTATTAACCTTGAAGAGTACAATCCCCCATGACTAAGGTAGTCACCAAAATATTCCAATTATTGAATCAAAAGTTGCATTATTTAATGTTAATACAATTACCACTAAAGTCCTCCACTGGACCACTCAAATTAGAGTATCTTTACAAAGTTAACCCTCAAACGCCAAGCTAACCACCTTAACAATCATCCTTTTGGGCACAAGGTGAATCATTTATTCAACCCTAGCCTTGGGCCTTGGCCTCAAACGTTGAGGCACACGTATTTTGTCCAATGGATGACAAAGGATCTTTTTTTGTGGGAAAAAAGTGCCACTCTTCATACTCAGAAATTTTGTGTGGAAAGGGGAGATCTTCTATAGTAGTTTGACCTCCAATGAGGTGCTTTTGAATTTTTTTTTTGAACCCAATGATTCCCACGGTATCAAAATGTATCAGATTTCCACGGGCACTAGTCCCTCCTTTAAGGGTTAGAAAATCCCAACTTACAAGACTCCGATTGAAGGTCAAAACTCTTGTGCACAAGACCTCCCTTTTTCACACAAAATTTCAAGAATGAACATCAACACTTTATGTATGTCTGTCTTCCATACTAAGGTAGAAAGATTTCCTCTCATCCATCCGTCGAACACTTCGACTCCTCACTGAATAATATCCCACTCCCAAGTTGGCTTGTCCATAAACTTAGATCGGATGTCCTTCTGTGACATGAGTTGGAAAGTGAGGAGGGTTGTGTTGAGAGATCATCATGGACGCATTGTCAGTGGCGTTGAACGGAGTCAATGGACATCACTCGTCTTGTCAGTCATGCAGATTCCAAAAGCACTTCAAGGACGCAAGTGAGTGCCTTTTTGTGTGAATTGAAGATTGAATAACTTAATTTATAAGAAATGGAAGCGCCTTTTTGTGTGAATAGAAGATTCAATACACACTAACTTAACTTTAACTTATAAGAATTGAAGTGTCTGTCAGAGTCAAATGCACGCAGTCAAATGCACGCAGAAGCAGCTAACTTCGAGTTGCCGCTTGGACTCTTGGATCGGACTTAATATTTCAAAGAAAAAACAAGAAAAAAAAACCAAGCAGGTACTCTACCAAAGGCTCTGTCCTTTGTGGCATTGAATTGGTTTGCTTTTCGAGTAAGGTCTTGTTTGAAACTTCTGTCAATGCAGTGTTTCTTCCCGTTGAGTCTGGAGTCAATAAACTTGGCGGAAAGGGATACGGTACTAGACTCCGTGATGGTGTATTCATCTTTAGACTATCTTCAATTTACAACGGAAAATGGATGAGCAAAATATTACTAACCATTGATTGATGTGGAAATAGTAAGAACTATTATTAGTAATGTTACTAGAAGTGCATCAAAGCTTACATAAAATAAACACAAGGAAATTTGGATTTGAAAATTGACAAAAAAAAAAAAAAAATGTAGTGGTTAATATGAGAATATCGTGATTAAGAATCACACAAATGGTACGCTCCTAATGCTAAGTTTCATTTGAGGGAATCAACCATGAGTAACCCAATGTCGTCCTTGTACCCAATGGTGTCCAAATCTGCAAGACATAATCATTTCAGGCTATAAATGTAGGTCGGTGGTACATAACTTATTTCTTTGACCTAAAATAATAAGCAGTCTACAGTCCGGCTACATTTATGTTCTAAAATGAATGCCTGACATAGAAAGGGACAGCATTGGGTACATGGACGCCATTGGGTGCCTCTCCCTTACCCTAATTGAATCCTAAAAGCCTCAATTCATAATTTGTGGTTGATCAAATACGAATCATCGAGATCCGTACTTAGCTTACGAGCTTCAGGTGGTACCTGTGCAGAATCACAAGAATACATGAAGCCATTTGATGAGCTGCTTTGTGATGAACATAGATGGAGCAAAGATAAAAAACAAAGAATGCAGGGCGAGGCAAGTCCAGTGGTGTGGCATTGCTAGTTAACTAAGCACTTATTAGGGGTTCATTAGCGTGCGTTGCCACGACAATTAGGGACACTTCACACTATGGCCAAAGGTCAAGAGGCCGTCGATTTCCGCCAATTAGATTACAAGAAACCTATAATTCAACCTATAATTCAGCAACCTCATTGGTGGAAACCGAGAGACTCTCGAACTTTGGCCTTAGTGTGAAGTGTCCCTTAGCCCAAAGACAAAAACCAGCACATTCTCTATACGACGTATTTTTATCTGTGGGCCAAGGGACACAACAGCCTGTCTACGCTCTGTGTGAAACCCCGAAAAAAAATGGCAGATATGACTCAAGCCGAGTCTGCAAGTACAACGAGTTGGCAAATTGGTCACAGATCTGCGATGTCATGCTTAAGACGCATTTCTAAAAGTCTCTAAATAATCAGGGAGTGCAGAAAAGAAAAACAGCGAAGCAAAGTAGGCTTGGAAATTGAAACAGCAGAGAATCCTAGTCGCTGCAGAGCGATAATTTTTTAATCCAATATCACGGAATACTGATAACAGTTCCAACTGATTGCAGAGGGATCTTTGTGCCGGCATACGCTCCGCCTACTTGGAATCGTGGGTCGACTTCAGACCCCCAAACGATGCCTAAATATTCAAAATGGTTAGGAAATCGAAAGCTGACCTTGTTTCGAGGAAGGCGAAGTCGGTTTTAGGGTTTGGTGACTGAAGAAATCTGTCAAAACGAATCAAAAGAGTTGTCAAAATTAGAGGTGACATACTTTCTTACAAGAACACCGAAGCTCTAGGGTTAAGGAGGGTCTGTTCTGAACCCTAAAACCCTAAACCCAATACTTAATTCACATTCTGAATCTGCACGTAAGGTCGCATACCTCGCATCTGGACTTCGTCAAATCCGTGAGGAGTCCGCCCAACATAAATAACAGCCGACTTCTCCAACCCGGTGCACCTAGAGGCAGGAAACACTTTGCTCTTCTTTCCCCGTTTCGGCACATACTTTCTGGTCTGCTGCACTATCCAAAGGCTGCCCATCCGCCACAATCATTCA
Organism: Pleurozium schreberi; assembly: GCA_006891605.1. NCBI lineage: Eukaryota > Viridiplantae > Streptophyta > Bryopsida > Hypnales > Hylocomiaceae > Pleurozium > Pleurozium schreberi. Next base: position 121,728 of record VACF01001407.1, on the reverse strand, counting down.
CCAAAACAAAAAATTAGCGATACCTCTACTAAATCAACTTCCCCTTCAACACCTCAACAGGCAAGAAAACATGGACGCATGAGTGGTGGCACTCTCTGTCGGAACAATCCAAAACCCTGCCAGAAATAATTCTCCAGAGTCTCACCATAAAAACGGCCTTCACAATATCGCCGTCACCCTTCGTCGCCTTCGACGCCAAGGGAACGGCGGTATCCTGCACAATAACCTGCTCGACCCTAATTAGTAAAATCAACATGACCTCCAGAATGGGATCAAAGGAAGTAAAAACATTCAACACTAACCTGCTTGAAAGCATTATAGCCAATCTTAATCCTGATCTTTTGTGAATTCAAAAACCTTGTAACTGAGCTCAATGAAACCCCTCGGCAGTCCCTGCTTCCCAGCATATAACTCCCTTCTCAGAATTGCATTCAATCACATCGAAGGGTACAAGAGGGAAACGCATAGCCCTGATCGTCAATAGTGATCTGACTGCAAACAAAAGGCTCCAAGTCATGAGCTCAGGGACTGGTGAATTCCAAGATAAATAGATCGCCCACCTTTCTACTGCCTGGATTGAAATTGTAGCCGCCGTTCAAGTCGACACTTAGCAAGCCATTGTTAACTTAAAGTTTTCCTTGGCGTGCAGGAGCAGGTGATGGTAGCAGGTGTCAAGGTGGTTGTAGCGGAGCGATGTCTCCATTGCTGACCCACTGAATGTGCAAATTCACCTTCTGGTGTTGCAAATTGCAGCAAAACCAACAGCAAAGGCTACAGGACTGGTTGTAAATTTGATCGTTCACTCTTTCACGGCTCAGGATATAAACAGGAATTTTAACAATATAAAAATCGTTTATTGATAACTGGTTCAATCACAATTCTGCTAAGTAATTCTGAGGATTACCAATTAACGCACTACGTAGAGTTTGCAGAATTTTGAGCATGTTCTACCAAGTTTAACCAAGTTCTACCAAAAACTAAGCTTGACATCACAGCTGCTCAGAACAATGTGGACATGTCGTATTCTCCATCTCCTTCCATCTTGCCAGGCACCGATCATGAAACGTATGTCCACAACCTGCAACACGTTGTGGAAACTTGGCAATACTAAAACTGTAGTAGCAAATAGGGCAGTCTTCATTGCCGTGCACATCTTTCTTTCGATACAATTGAAGAGGCTTCGCAGTGATAAGAAGGCTTTTCCAAGCAGCAACGTTCTTCCCTGAGGCTTCATCAAATCTCGCGTACTTTTTCCCAGCCACCATCCACTGACTCCTCACATCCACTGATGCAACTCCCAATTTCCGACCTTCAAACATCCATTCACATTCTCTGAAGCCACAAGTTTCAGGTTCAATACTTGACTTACAGATAGGGCAGGAGACGTCATCATCCGTAAGTAAGTTGAAAGCAGTCATTCCAATCCCGCAAATCACCATCTCCGAACAAGCTTTGCACTTGCGATCGGTGCACCTCCCTTCAATGTTCAAGCCTTCCACTGACAGTCTCCACGGAGGTGCGTTCTWCGAAAGCGGGATTKTCACAAGAAACTCTGAGTTTTCAAGGTCTACAAACTTCGCAGGGTCTGGAATCGAAGTTTCGCATTCTAGTTTAGGGTTCTTAAATTTCGCAATTTCCCTTTTCACCCCTCCCAACAACTTACCCATGAGGCGAATGTAGCATCCAGGTTCCAAATTGCACTCCTTCAGTGTTGCATCATCTGAATTCAGTCGTCTTCCTCCACTTGTCAACGAAATCATCCTGTAAGGCATGCTTTCGTTTCTTGCAATACAGTTCTTCAACTCTTGAATCGTGCTCTCAAGACTCGGCATCGCCACTTGGTAAGTCTTTCTCTCGAGATTCTCAACGTTGAAGCAAATACGGGTACTTGCAAGCTCGCCGAGAGCAGGAGCTTTAGTGTGGACGGAGAATCGAGGAGGGCCGATCCGGAAATCTGGAAGGAAGCTGTCAAGTTTTCTTGCGTTCGTTAGCCGCACGCCATTGTACAACACTGMGTTGACAGACAGATTCTTTTGAGTGAAGATGCGATCCTTCAAGTCTCTAATCGTGTGACAATCTTCGATGGAGACTGCAAGAAATCCAACGAATCGTTTTTGCTGGATGTTGCTAAATTGGAGACACTTCAGTGGTCGAGGAGGAAGTGTCCGCTGTTTCCGCAATGTGGACCTCCTTGCTCGAGGGAGCTTCATCCTCTTCCCTTGTTGACGCAATCCTCTATTAGTATTGACCTGCACACCTTAAACGCAATAACTCTTTACAAGAGATTCACATGTACTAGGGTGGAATAGCCTATGATTGACTGCCTAGATTTGTAAACTAGATATCTTGTGCAATGTGTTAAATTGTTGCCTATAATTTAAGAAAATTAATTGGAATTGACTGAAATATAAGTGGAATCATGTGAATTTCATAAAATTTGAAATCAATATGAATTTTAGAAATTAAAATATAAAATCATGACCATCTTAACCTCTAAAGTCCTAACGTCTTTTTACCATCAAACCCCTCAAAGTTGCCATTTCTGTACTAAAGAGAAAAAAATAAAAAAATAAAAAAATTTGCATATCTCAACATAGGATCTTGTACTAGACTAGTGGAAGAATGTGTGGAAGAAATTTCAAAAACTACGAYTATGTAAAGGTAGAACCACCTATAACCGACCAAATAAAGAATTTGGACGAATCTGAAGCAATGGAATGCAAGGTAAATATTTTTAGAGGTGTATTGATAAAAATCATGAGGATTGCAAAAACTTTGGTAATTTTATCGCATGAATTGAAATTACCATAAATTTTGAAAGGCAAAAAGTGCTCCAAACCCATAGCCGATCTCTAGACTCTTTCAATTCCGATCATTCAAAAACTACTTTTTCACTCATTGCTTCCTACTTTTTTTATCACTACTTTGGAATGTGTATCGTGACCTTTAAGTCCCAACTTTGAAAAGATGAAAAAAAAACATTTTAGCCTTGGTTGGAAATAAGTCAATCTATGGTTGGCTATGGGTGACTTATTGGTAATGGGTGGTTCTACCTTAGATTGCAAGATAATTATATGCATTTAAAGTGAAGGAAACAAATGTTTTTGCACCTTGCTCAACTACATTTTTTAGCTGTGAATCTTCTTAACTTAAATTTTTTGCTCTAATGATTTTTAATTTTTAATTTTATATGATGAAAATTGAGTTGAAAGTCTAGGTTATAAAATTCAAAAATCACACACTTGATTTTCACTCAATAAAGTTTGTTAAGTAGAAGTAGGTTCAAGATTGAAGTAAAAATTAAACCATTAATAGCTCTAAGATGGAAATGAAACACACTAGTCTCAAAAAATTATTCTAGCAAAAGATCTTAAACCTTTAGAATGTTTGTTTTTTTAAATTGAAAAAATTGAGTTCAAAATAGAATCCTACTATAATTTATCATTTTCAAGAAAATGCTCTAATTGCTTGAAAAACAAGATTTTCCATAACTTTTGCATCACAAATCCAAATGGAATGAATGAAATTGCCACGTTCAAATAACAATACAATCTATACGAAAAAAATAGTAATTTTATTTTGAGTTTTTTTGAGGGTTTTCTTCTACGCTTTGAACTAAAATTTGGGCTTTTCTTCCATAACTTTTGTCCTAGGGCACCATTTGAAATAAAACTTATATTTTTGGAAAGCTAATTTATTTTTTTATCTTTACAAAAAAATTCAAAAAATCACGACAAATATTGAGACTATAGGAGCTTGTCCAAGTATCATTTTGTCCTCCAAAAGAACAATGGGACTTTAGGGGTTCAAAAGGTTCAAAATTGATGACCTACCACGCTAGTCCTCTTTGATGAATGTTTTAAAAGCATAAATTTGATATTCTAAAAGCAATAATGATTCGATTTTCTATTTATTAGAATGCATGTTTTTCTAAAATTACAAATTAATGTCGAAGTATGTAAAGCTGTTGACCAACCATTGGCTCTAGTCCAAAACTAGATTTGAAAAGAATGAGGTCGTAGATTTAATGAATACAAAAATTTCAAAAAATCACCATATAAAGAGGACTTCATTTCAAATCCATTCCAATCAATATTACTCAAAAAATGATAATATTTTGCTTGTAATCAAAATTTGGAGGATTTTTGAGATATTCTTTTCAAAATAAAAAATAAAAAATGTTGGTGATCATATTGGTGAATTTAACCATAAGCTTGGAATCTAAAACTCAAAAATCTACAACTTTTATTCATATGTTGCTTCCAAAATATTCTCCAAATAGTACTTTATAATGATTTTTTAAAATTGTCAAATACTCAAATCTAGATAAATCTATACATAACATGTGATCTATGGTTCTTGAAGGTTGTTTTGTTGTGCATGCTATTCAGGGCCCAATGGTCCATAGTGCCTTGAAGTTCAATCTATTAATGTAAACTATTTTTTAAGGTGCATTAAGTATTTTCATCCATCCTTGCCATCTACTGATGAACATCACAAGTTGTCAAAATAGTATTGAAGGTGACTCATACTTAGTACAAAAGTAATAAAGTGTTGAAAATAAAAACTGGACACAAATAATACTAGTCTTTCATGCAATCACCCATTTCTAATCAAAACTATCAAAACTATCAAAACTATATTAAACTATTTTTAAAATTAAAAAACATTATAAGGATATGATTTTTCAAAAGAATTGATGAAAATAAATTTTTTAATAAATTTTTAATTTTAAATCTATTAACTAAAAATATCTATATCTAATCTAACGTGTCCAGGAGAAGGCCACATCAGATCCACGTCAGATTTAGTATTAATTACTATAAAATAAATATTTTTGAATATTTGATTTGATTTGATTTTTTTTAATGAACTTTTATCAAAATATGTATTTCTGCAAACTGTACTTATTCACGCCAGAAACCTCCTCTAATGCTCTGTATGTTAAAGAGTTTAAAGATGTCCATGCAAATGAATTTAACAGAATTTTCATGGCACATCAGACTGGACCTTCAAGTTACTTCTTATTCTTCCTAATACCCTTGTTCATTGCTTGCTAAAAATGCTTAACCTCCCTAAGACAGTCAAGCTCACTGCTCGCTAAAGTGCTGAACTTGAACCAAACAAAGACGACCGTTACGGAAGATAATTGAGCTGATTAAGCTGTGCACAAACAAGAGAAGAAGCAGGACTGGCCGTCCCGAAGCTAGTTGCGGTGGAAATTTCAGAGTTGCCCTTGAAATTTCAACTGAAAATTGRGAAAGAAAGAATCCATTATTTACTTGATCGATCGCTGCTGTAGGAAGCAGTAAAGCACACGAATCGCGACCGCCTAAACGTTCGAAGCAGTATATAATTAATTATGTTTCCAGACGACCCAACTCCTGTTTTCCAAGCCCCCAGGCAGCTTGCAATTGCTTGATTGCTAGCCAATTAATACAGCAAGCCTCTCGATCTGCACGAGAGTTCTCACAATTAAATGACTTCCACCAGCAACGGCTAGCTAGTTAGCTAGCTAGCATCTCAATCACTAGTTCATAAAAAGAAAAACTGGCAAACCGATGCTCTCTAAGAACAATGCGCGTGCAGCTAATGAAACATGTCATACTAAGAAATGAAACTATGGTAAGTTCTGCATGATTGAACATACCTGTAATCACTACCGCCAAAACAAAGCAGTATTTATGTTTCCAGACAACCCAACCCCAATTTTCCAAGCTCCAAGCTTGCAATTGCTCGGTTGCTAGCCAGTGAAGCAAGCCTCCTAGCTCGCATGAAGGACTTTCTCCGGCCAGCAGCGACTAGCTAGCAACTCAATCACTATTTCGTGAAAAGAAAAACTGTCAGACCAATGCTCTCTAACTATTGTAAGAACAATGCGCCTGCCGGTAGCCGGCCGAACAAGGTTCTGAAATCTGAACGTACATACCTGTCATGTAGTGCATTGATGACTTTTCAATTCCATGGCAGAGTGGCAGAAAGGCTGATAAGACGCCTGCATTWGCAGAAGTTCGAACGTATGGAACTTCACACAATCCAAGACAAGTTGAAGGCATTACTGAAAAGCCCCAGAACTGCGAGCGCGCGCGCAGCGTTGGTGACCTCGGGTTACTGGATTTGCAGATCGCCAGCTAGAGCTAAGTTAGGTGAATTGGCTAGAAGCAAAGCCGAGGGGCGACCTCTGAGATTCACAGACTGCTACTGGCGAGCGATGATGATACTGCCGTACGTACTTAATTGTATTGGAATCCACCTGCACAGAAGGGAAGAGAAGTCAACATCAATAGCTAGACCGGCCCGTCTAGAAAGGAATTCATTTCCCGAGGTAGCTCAGACGTGATAGCAGGTTACGAAGGGATTTTACTACACTGAAAACTAGCTGTATGTATCCAGTGTCACGGGTACGAACTACCGTTACTCAAGGTCGTATCAGATAAGAATGTATACCACTGTCGTACTTTCATACGTGGTACATAGAAGCAGACGGGAGGGTGGGTGGGAATTATATCATTCTCGTTCAAGCAGGGGTATCAAGTAAGCTTAATTGATTACTTGTATGATCAAACCGATCTTAGTAGAATTAGGAACCAGAACGGCGTCATGAAATCACTGAAACCGAATTGTTCACACAATCTAGCTAGCTAGTGGAAAAACCAATCATAAACATTGATCATAGATATCTGAGAGATCGAAGCGAGGAGGGCCAATTTAATCCGGAAGTCTGGAAGGAAGCTCCTAGCTAGCTAAGTCTTCTTAGCTTGCGCGCGTTACTTTATTAACGTCACCTTCATGATGCAATTGCTCCAGCGCCCTCCGGCCATTAATTTTTTGCAAACTCAGAGCTGAGCTGTTTTCTCCGATCCATTGAATCGCTCCTGAACATACAATGCATGCATTTCGTACTGAATTCCCAAACAAATTGTGGGATTCAAGTGATTTGATTTCAAGTGAGCTCCCATTTGATTGAGAGTCTCCAGGCTAGGGGATACACTCAGGTCCTGAGCTGTGCTTCAATTAGTCGATCAGTGCTTATCTACAAGGTAAGCTCTTCAAAGACACAAGCAGAAAAGGAGCAGTGAACATGTCAACATGGGTGTAGATTCGCCGTCACACCTACAGCTACCAACAGCGTTTTTTGAATCATTTTGGAGAAGTAGAGTTGTTTCTTCAAAAATAGCATTCATGTGATACTTGGTGATATCTATATCAAATTAAGTGATACCTACACTACTTAGTGAAATTAGGTTGACTTTACAATCAGGTTGCCTTATTCCAAGAAATTTACTCTACAAGTCATCAAAATCAACAAGTATTTCTACAAATATTTTTGTTTGTATGTACATATGGAGGTTCATGAGTTCCAACTATACCAATAACTAATTCAAAAGTAGTGCATTCTTGTACAATAACAATAAATATTTATTTATATAATTAGTGTGGAATGTTGAGAAACTAGAGAGGGGAAACCTCATTTCACTATTTAGTATACAATGGTCAAGGCAAATTGACCCTCTTATAGCCCCTCTGAAAAGTAAACGTAAGAATTGCCTTCTATTCTGTGCCGCTTCAATTTTTTTATTTCTTCAGTTCCTCGAGCTAATTGGAGGCCTCTGATTGCAAATATGAATTCAAAATCTGAATTTTTTATTATATGTGGCAAATAAAAATCCAGTCTTTTCTTCAGGGGTAAAAAATAGGGCAATAAGGGGGTCAATTTGCCCTATCCCACACTACAGTCTGAACAAAAAAACAATTAGCCCTTGCAAAGGTTACAAATATTTCAACCCCTCAAGGCCCATAGCATTTTTGGGTTGAAAAGCATCATTGCTTTTCAAATGTCATATACAATAAGTCTAACTATCACTAATAAGGTATGGAAATCTCAATTGTATAATCTTGTAGTGAGCGTGTTGTAGATGACGTGAATCAAATTTGGAGTCATTTGGCCGCATAGATTGCAAGATTATAATGTTTTAGTGTTGAAAAAAGATGTTGAAATTTTCCTAGAAACACATTTGGAGGTGAAATTTCATTTCTAAACCTACTCAAAATGAAAGAGCTTAAAATTGTAAAGTGATTCAAAGCAGCATACAAAGACATTAGTGAAAGAAAAGATCATTCACTTGACTCATTGTGTCTATAGATTTTTTTTTAAATGTAGAAAAAAATAGCGAAAAAGAAGTTGCAAGAAAACACATCTATCATCTATGGCTCAACCTCGCAATGCTAAAATGCTTGTCAATCACTCATAACTTCTTGGGTTGATATGAAATTTGAACCACACAAATTGAACTAGTATGCACAACTTTTCCAATTTTTTTATATTGGAAACAGACATTGTACAAAGAAGAAATAAGCTACCGAAGTTCACTATAATACAAAGATGTCTGGATTTTGAACTTCAAATTGCTCTTGAAGATTCAAAACAACTTGGACTGCTACGAAAACTTTACTACAAGAACCAGCCTATAAGGGGAACAAAAGCCAATCTATTTCCACTCTTGTCTTAATTCTGACCTTGTGTACCCAAGAAGTACACTTCAAGATGAAAATATAAACCAAATGTACATAGTCAAACCTCACTCCCCAAGGAGACCAAAAGCGTCCTCACATTGCTTGGCAGTTGAATTCAAAAGTGTTGTAACTTTTGCATTCAATGTCCAAACTCAATAAGACTTGTTGGGAAATTTGCACTCTCTCCCTTAGTTTGTGTTGTATAATTTCCAAATGGATCCAATTTGTAATGATTTTTTGAAAGCAATTCAAAGTTCACAAGTTCAATTTGAGTTCACTAAATAACCTGCATTTTGATGGTTGCAACTTTGGGGAACTGTATCATTTTCATCCAATGTTTGTTTTAAAAAAAAATCGATGTGTCTATTTCCACTAATATTCAAATGGAAACAGGGTTGTCTACTATCATGGTGATACACAACTTCCCGGATCTGATCACTTTGATCTGATCAAACCTTGTTCTCAATAGATTTTGCTCTTCTACCGTAAGTGATCCCTCCACAGTTCTACATTGATTCCCGRAAAATCACACTCCARCAACATAAGTCGAAATGCTTAATAGTGATGAAAATAATSYCATCTGCCTTATATTCTTCAAAATCTGTCATTGTTAACAACACTACAATATATACCACTTGATCTCAATGACAGGAGTCTAGGTGACGAGCCCAACTAAAATGAGTTTAAACCTGGAATACTTGTCAGCGGCACCCTTCGTGTCTTCCAAGGCAACAACTTCCGAGATCTGCACTAGAAACTATTCATGTGAAGATCTCTTCATGTCTTCTGTGCAAATTGTTCAAATATAATCTTTACTTAAGAATTCTAAGTAAATTCCTGCTTGAGGCTCTTGCATCCTGCGACCTAGGATACACGTTACCAAGGTTCTTCCAAGAAAACTAAGTGAAGTTGGAGGGTTTTTGTCAAATGGATGAGGCCATGGAAGTGGCAGAATTTACAAGTAAAAGCATCAGTCAATACGTTCTCAAAAGACTGGGTTGTTGAAACCTCCTCAAAAGTTTCTGAATCTTAGGAATCATAAATCGTAAATTACACTCCAGCCGCCGTTGACCTCGTGGTTCAGCGTCCAGTTGTTTTCCCTAATCTGAAGGTATGGCATCTGTTTCAATATTACCACCCAAGTATTAACAAAGAACTCAACTGTAAAACGTCTGATACGCACAATAAACTGCTCGACCCTAATTAGTAAAATCAACATGACCTACAGAATAGGACCAAAGGAAGTATAAACATTCAACACTGACCTGCTTGAAAGCATTATAGCCAATCTTCAACTTTAAATCCTGATCTTCTGTGAAATTAAAAACCTTGTAGCTGAGCTCAATGAAACCCCTCGGCAGTCCCTGCTTCCCAACATACAACTCCCTTTGTCAGAATTGCATTCAATCACATCGAAGGTTACAAGAGCGCGAAACGCATAGCCCTGATCGTCAACAGTGATCTGACTGCAAACAAAAGGCTTCAAGATATGAGCTCAGGGACTGGGGAATTTCAAGATAAATAGATCGCCCACCTTTCTACTGCCTGGATTGAAATTGTAGCCGCCTTTCAGGTCGACACTTAGYAAGCCATTGTCGGAAACCGGCAGACTCTTCTTCCCTTGAATGTCGTAAGTAAACTCTCGGAGCAGCGAGTCGAACTTCGCCCCTACATCTAAGCTCGTCAACAACTGCATGGGAGGAAGCCAGTTCCAAAGGTCTGGATTAGATGCAATTGTCAAAAATACTTTAAGAAACAAACCAAAATAGATGAGAATTTGGACAATTCTATTTGAGATGCAAACACTTGCAATCAGGCGCTTGTTTCTTTGTAAGATGTGCCATTTTGTGGTCTCTGACATTAAGCTCAAGAGTGATTTCGCATACCTCAGGAAAAAATTTGCGCTTCAGCTGAGCAATTCCATGAGCAGCTCCCGTATGAGTATTCAGCTTTCCATGCACCTGCCACCAATCAAGAATGCGACACCATTAAGACAGTACAAAACAAAACAGTACGGTGAAACCAATTCTTGACCGGCAAGAACCAAAATGGAACCCTAAATGAAACCTTCTAAAGGAGGTTGTCAAGAATTCAAATTCGGAGAAGGTGCCGAACATYCCGAAGGTGACACCTCGTAGGATCGTCTGCACATTCTAAATCTAATCATAACACGCAATTCCGACATCATAAGATAGATTGAAGAACCCATGAAACGTATACAAAAACAAGTGGACGCARGATGTGCTTGCTAAGGCAGCACCCTTCAGCAAGACATTACAAAGACTAAAAGCTAAAGGAGACAAAGAACATTGGCACACCAGTAGTGGTAAAACCCTAATATCCAGAACTTGACGCTGCAAACCCAAGAACAGGTAAGTGCTGTCCTCAAGGAAACGGACACAACGTTACACAGAATTCATAATAAACATGCAGTATATTTTCAAGGCTAAAACTTCAATTGCTCCAGATGGTCATTTAGAATGCTAGGAATGAACGGCTGAAGATTTGACCTACTCCTGCATTGCAATTATCCTAGTCCACACCCGCCCCTCACCACATACGGTGTAAATTAGGGTACCACAACAGTAACCAAACAGTGAGTTGCCACAATCAATGCAATCATACACAACCTAAAGAACCTTTCAATTCACAAACACCAAGAACATCTAAAACAAAAATTGGMAACTCCMATAGACACTGTGATACTGCTCACTTCAACAGTCAACAAAACCTTCAACAAACCGCACAATTCCCGATCACCAAAGCCACCGCAATACAAACTCTCCTGCTTGAAACCTCAATTTTCTTCCCAGCTGCAAAACACCAATCTTCGGCAGAAATGCACGTAATCCCTAAAACCCAATCCCCCAAACTTCATCCCAAGCAATTGTGATGTGTTGGGTACCTGGAAGAAGAAGGATTTGTCGAGGAGGAACTTTTCCTTGGCGTGGAGGAGCAGGTGGTTGTCAAGGTTGTTGTAGCGGAGCGATGTCTCCATTGCCGATCCACTGAATGTGCAAATTTACCTTCTGGTGGTGCAAATTGCAGCAAAAACAGCAGCAAACAGCAATTGGAGGTGGTGATGAGGAGCTGGGAAACTGAAAGGTAGACCAGAGCCCAACACAAAAGCTAAAGGTTGGAAGGTTGTAGATTTGATCGTTCACTATTTCACGACAGGAATTTTACAAATTTTAAATTTTACAAATTTTACAAATTTTACAAATCGTTTATTGATAACTGGTTCAATCACAATCGTAAACGCCGGTGCTTTCACCCTTGAAGGACGGACCGGTGGCCATGGAAATCATGCATTTTTGATACCGTGTGCCATCATTTACTTTGAAAGTACTAGAAAAGATCTTCCCTTTTCACTCCTAATACCGAGGATGAAAAGTTGCAATTCTATTCTACACGGTTTGATTCTCTATCGTCCAAAGGACACAAAATGTCCGGAGTTGCGTTCAAGGGTTAAAAGCATCAAAGCCAGAAATTACACTTAGAGTTTGGAATTTTTTTTTTACTTTTATCAACTAACTTATCCACCTATAATTCCCATATTGAATGTGTTCTTTGAGGTTGGGGTGAACTAACCCATCACTTGGCCCCTTGGATTAATGCTAAATTTTAAAAAAAAAATCCATCTATGATAAAATTTGCAAATTTGAGTTCTTATTTGCAATCAAAGGCCCCAAATTAGCTAAGAGGGTTGTACAAGGTAAATTAATCAAGCATAAAATAAGAGATTTTTTTTAACTTACACCCCTAGAATGACTCGGAGGGGCCAAGCGATGGGGCCAATTCAACCCCAACCTTCTTTGAGTGCTGACGAGAGTACTCAGTCCGGTTAATTTTTCTATTTTTTTTTTCTGAAATATAATTTATGGAATTATTCACTTCTTTATTTATTTTTTCAAATTGCAAACATTTTTTTCCCGATTCCACCTTCTGACTTAGTTTGAACTACTGTAGTTGTCTGTTTTCTTTATCACTAATGCCACCCATAAAACAAAACTGAACTTCTAAGGGGTCTCCAGTGGCTTTCAAAAAAAATTGTACACTTACAAAAATTGCCATAATTAATAGAAAAATTAGTTTTTTTCCAGCAAATTCATGTTGGATCTTGTTGAGTCAAAACAAGATTCTGAATTCCTTTCTTATTCTTTTTTAGACATCCTACAAATGCATTGTGAATTTTCAAACTTGACAATATAGGTCTACCTAATTTTCAAACCAATCCTCTGCTCTCATGAAAATTTGCTATACATTTTACAATTGGCAAGAATCTAAAAGAAAGAGTTTTAGAAAAGAATCACAATTACGTGTAATTGATTACTTTACATTTTTCATCAAGGTTGTCACATTTGGCAACCCTCCCATCTGGACCATCCACTATTTGATTGCCCGACAAATACGTCCAATGACCCACCTGATGTGACAACCTTTGTTTTCCATTCACGCAATTGTGTAAAATTATATGAGAGAGAAAATTGATTCTTAACCTCTAAAGGATGTTGCCCACTAAAAGAGTTGGCATATGTTGTTTGTACATTGAATGTATTTGATCCTCTCTTAGCACTCAAAAATTCCCAAAAAATTCTCAAATGACCAACAGTATGAATGTGACTAGGTCTGAAAATTGAGTAGCACATGAATCCCATTCAAGCTATAAATTTTAGACCTACTCAATTTTCCTTTTGGTATACAAAAAGGGAGAACTTACAAAAAACAATAACATCCTTTAGGGGTTAAGCCATACATGTCAAGGCAGACCTTTGGTTTCTAGTGGATGATAGTGAATCTTGTTGTGTGGGACAAAAGTGCAACTAATCATCCTCGGAATTTGGAGTGAAAATGGGAGATCTTCTACAATAACTTTATTTCCAATGAGTGCTTTTAGATTTTTTTTTAAAACAATGAATACCACGGTGTCAAAATAGATGATTTCCATGGTCACCAATCCGTCCTTTAAGGGTTAAAGTACCATTTAAAAGTCAAATAAGTTAATATTATTTTGAAGTAAATATAAAAGAAGTTTATACTTATTGAATGTTAAAAAAGATTAGTTGGTCATACTTGTATTTGTTCACGCCTTGTGGAACATAAGTTATGACAAAGTGGTGGAAATTCTATGTAGTTTAGTTTAGTTAGAGTTGGTGCCTATCTTGAATGATTAAAAGCAAGGGAGTGGCTGCATGATTCCAATYGGTGAAGTCGGTCAAGCTTTACAAACATTCTGTCGACTAAACTGATTACGATGCAACACGAAACTCTCCCTAACCTACCGACATTAAATTTTGTACAGACAGTCCCGCCGTTCAGGTGATCATTCACTGCTGAACAAGCAGCTGTGTGTGAGCCTAAGATATGAGAGACTTTGTCCTCGTAGCAATGGCTTGGTTTTGAAAAAAGTCCCACTAAGATTTTCTCACATACACTGTAAGGTAATCAAGGTTTTTCTTTTTTCTTTTTCATTTTCTATGAAGTGCCAAATTAGCAATATAAAATGTTTTTAATAGTGGTGCTCCAAATTTCAACATTCATCCACATATTGGATAGAAAATATCACATTACTAACGGACACATATCACCAAGGTTTTTCTTTTGCACTGTAGCAATTGATACACCATGATGTAGTAAATGGAGGATGGACCCTCCAAATTTAAACCAATGCGACTGTGCCACGACACTCGATTATGGCTCCATGGTGCCAAAAAAAAAAAACATCCATATCACATGTTCATAGTTTTGTTATCATTCACAATCTAGAAAATTTAACCAAGGAATTTTCATAATTTGAAGTTTTCTAGCAAAAAACATCATGGTTTGTTTCCACTTTGTAGCCAAATTAAATTTTTTGGGGGGTGCAATCTAGCACTAGAAAGCCCAAAAAATCCCATGAAGGTAAGTAGTTTGCTCGTAAAGTGAACTTTTAAAAGTTGATTGCCTTTTAAGGGAAGCCAAACTTCTTTTCGGCACCCCCACAGTGCTAATACAGAAAAATAAAAAAATAATTTTTTTTTTGAAAAAAAATTAAAAAGATTCTTATGAATTATTGAAGTCTTCATCCCCAAAGAATTCATAGACCACCCCATCACCAACAAAATCTGAATCCATGACGCTCATCTTGTGCACCTAAAACAGTTATAAATAGTCATAAATATTTTTTAACAAGATAGGCCTAAAAAATAATTTGTTACAATGAATTCCCACTACAAAGTTGAAGGCTCCTAATGAGGTCACTAATCAATCCATGATTGTCATGTAAGATTTGCATTGTGGCCCAAAATTTCACATACTGGAAAAACCCATGATGGGGTCATTCCCTAGGTGACCACTATGGGTCTTTTAACCACAATGGGATGTTTTACCTCGAGTACATTGAAGAAAGCAAAATGTATTTTTGTGTTTACTTAGTGATAGCATTTAGAGCACACTACTTAAAATAAATGTTAGTAGMTAAGTTGTCAATAATAAAAAGTTCTTCCTACATTCCTCAACCAATAAAGTGATGATTGATTCTAACAATGCACCCGCCATTTCTTATATTTCTGCATTTTTATTTCAAAAAAATAGCTTGCATATGAAAATATAGTACAATGATTGACCTCATTTCCTATGTCATTCAACAAGAATTTTATTTTCAGTTTTGAAAGGTAGCTTAATGTGCAATCTTGACTAGAGTGTTGAAGGTAAGGCTTTACATCCATATTGCTATGTGATTCAAAACTGGAAGCATGTAACCATGATTCTCTACGTAGAATGGCATAGAAACTTGAATTCTCTATTAATGGTGTAATCTCTATATTCTTCAGTATGTAATTATATCAAAGACTCACAAATATTCCAAATATTTACAAGAACTTAACATCGATATGAAAAAAATTATTTGTGATTTATTTGTTGAAAATATGAACAAAATTTTCATTCATGTATAGTGAAAAAATAGGAGAAACAAAGAGAGGGATTTTTGAAGGTTGAGTCCATTGAGTCATAAGTTTGTTCTTCGAAGGTCAAAATATTTATATCCTCATTTGCGGTTATTTAGCCTTGTAATTGTATGGAGAATGGAAAGAATCCAATGAATGATTCCAAGCAATTATGTAGAAACAAGAAATTTAGATAATCCACCAACATTAGATAATTAAATGACTTCATTACAATAGGCATGTCTTTCAAGCATGAGAGAGGTATCAAGCAATAGTCTTAGAAATAACTTTTGGTACACCTTTGCACTAGACTCACTTTGCATACCTCAAGTCTAACACCTTGGTGGAGGGGGCTTACTCATATGGAGACATCCTCAATTAACTTGGCAAATTGATCCGCCAAATCCACTACTCTTTGAATGACCAATAGGAAATACAGACTTAAGATTACTATCATTAAAAGCACATTAATAAATACTTTAATAGATAAAAAAATATTTAGATTGATTAGACTTTTAACAACCAAATAACCATGTTAAAAAAAAACGCTAAAATAAAAAAAATAGAAAGTCATGGCAAATAATACTTGAGATAGGAAATTCATGCAAATGACACTAAATTTGCATTTTTGTTGTGTTATTAGTATGGTTTCCATTCTTAATCCCTTAATGCCTAAATCCTTTTTAGAAATTTTGAACATTATTGCTTATATTTTTGTACAGTTGTGCTATTTAGCTTAACTTCATCAAATATGTYATAAAAGAAGATTGTTTTAACCCCTAAAGGACCAAGGCCTTTTTTCTGCAAAAAACACTCAAAATTGCCATTTTTGTAGCAAAGAGTAAAAAAATTGAAATTGTTTTTTTAGCACATCTAACCATAGGATATCACACCTAACTAATATGAAAATATATGGTAAAAATTTCAAAAGTTTTTATAGCACAGATTGCAAGATCCCTGCGTTTAAAGTGAAAAAAGCAAGTTTTGCAGCACACTGCAAGATTAGATTATTTGACTTTGAACCTTCTTAACTTTAGTTTTTTGCACTACAGAGTTTTGAGCTTGGAATCTTTATGGTTGAGAATTGAGTTGGGAGTCTAGGAAAGAATTTAAAAAATTAAAGATGCATAAACTTTAGTCTTTAAAAAATTGTTAAGTAGAAGTAGGTATAAGATAGAAGAAAAATCTAAATTATTAACATCTTCAAGATGGAATTAAAACACACTAATTCCAATGGTGAGATTGTTCTAGCAAGCAAAATAAACAATGTGGGACTTATTTTTTTGAAACATGGTAAAAATTGCATTCAAAAACAAATCCTACAACTTATTTTTTCAAAAAAATGCTTAGATTGCGCGGAAAACAAGATTGTCCGTAATGTAGTCTCATAACAAATACAAATGGAACGAATCAAATCATTTTATGTAGGGAAAAATATAATATACAAGAAAAAAAATTATAAAAATTTTAAATAAAAATTTTAAATTTTTTTTGGCTGCCTCCTCTCCCCTGTTTTGAGCTTATTTGGGCATAACTTTGTTCCCAAGCACTGATTGAAAAAAAAATTATATTCCCACTAAGCTCATCAGTTTATCTATCTTCAAAAAAAGGTTTCAAAAAATCAGGACAAAAATTGAGACCGTAGGTACCTGCCCGAAATCCCATTTGTCCCCTGAAGGGACAATGGTTCTTTAGGGATTAAAAAACTTCAAATATAACCTTGGATGAATGAAAGATTATTTGGGCAAAATTTGCTAAGAAATGATCCATACATGATCTAGATTTTGGACTTTAGATTGCTAACTAAAGGACTTAAGCATCACTTGGTGTGACCTTCCATAGTCATTGTTGCTTCAAACATGATCTATTTTGGTCGTTGAAAGCCAAAATGTGAATATTCTTGAGCCTCCTGAATACGAGTATTGATGCGGTCCACTGATAATAGTAATCTCCAGTTCTAATTCCAAACCAATTAAAAGTTACTATTATGTTTACAGGGTCCGTTTGCCGTGTCCGTTGAGGATGCCCTGATCCCCAACGCTATGGCATAAACCGTGTCAACACGAGAAGGAGGGAATGTGCACAGTATTCCAAGGAGTGTAACCCGGCGCACGTGTCGGCAAGTGACTGGTCTGCCAGTCAAGCACAGTAATGTAATGCTTCTCCTCCACGCCACTTTATAAATCCAAGGCCTGCTTCACTCTCCAATGCAGTCTCGACTTCTCCATTTTTTTTCTTTCAGTCTGTCTGTCTCTCTTTGAGCCCCGGCCATGACGGATGTATCCTCCGACCATGCTCACGACGTAAGTAATTACTGATAGCTTCTGTCTGTCTCCTTTGCAATTGTTCACGTCAATAAGCTTCAATTCACAGCTGAACAATGATTTGTGTCTGTAGCTTTGATGTTGATGTGCGGAGAACGAATTGTTGTACTTAGCCAGTCCATGCTCGATGATGTCGTCGTTGTCGTCAGTCGATTTGCCTTGCGCCCTTGCTGCTATGCATTCTCATATTCGAGCTACTTTTTGTACGTTTTCGTATTCTTTCCTTCCGGTTTGCTTTTCTTCTT
The DNA here is from genome assembly GCA_006891605.1 of Pleurozium schreberi. Lineage (NCBI taxonomy): Eukaryota > Viridiplantae > Streptophyta > Bryopsida > Hypnales > Hylocomiaceae > Pleurozium > Pleurozium schreberi. The sequence continues at coordinate 103,719 of VACF01001407.1, read as the reverse complement.
TGGAGGGTAACTAGCTGTGGATTGTCGAACACGTGGGTGCTCATTTCGATGACGACCTCGATATTTCTTTGACCACCAAGACATATATCATGGCGTTTGTCAAAGTACGGTGATGGTCGCGTTTTGCGTTTCAGTCTAGCGTTTGTGTAGATTTGTATCGATTGAACTGATCCGGTGCAATTGTTGCTGTAAGAATAGTTCGTGAAAAGTCTTCTTACGAATTGTCGGTGGAAGTATTCGTGTGGGTCCAGTTGTGTGCCGATGATCTATTGAGGAAAATATACATCTTTCTCCGGGTGTGAAAGATAAAGTGTACCGTGTGTGCACCTAGATTACTTCTGCGCTTGCACTACTAATGCAAACAGAAATCTGCCAATGTCGACGTCGACGAGCAGGGAAGTTTTCATTCTTCCTAACTTTTGATGACCACAGCCGATCGATATGGGCGATTACGTACGCTCACGTTTCAGGTATTGAGGATGAAACATTCGAACAGCTTCAGCTTTACAGTAATGAAAGTGAACCACAGACAAGGAGAATTGCTCAAGCACAGACAATTGACCGGTAATCCTCAGTGGCGAAAAGAATACCGGTCGAGCGTTGTGGATTTACACAATTAACCCCGGCACATACTTCACCAACATTCAGTTGATCGATACAGAAATGTCATGCGTGCAAACAGTCTGTATTTAGAGAAAATTAGCGGACACGTAGGTTGTAGCTTCCTCGTGAAGATTGCCKGGAACTCTGTCCATTGCCCGTACCTGTATATATATATGACTGGGGTTGTGTTTGTAAGGTTGCCGGCACGATGATTTAGGGTCTTTTGTGCGTTGATCGTTGGTCACTCACGATCTGACATTTTCATTTTCTGTTGAAGGGTGACGACATTTCTGACGACACGATTTTGTGTGATGCATTGTGCGGTGTGGTGTCTCTTTTCGGCTTGCTTTTTGTTGCTTGCAGTAGACGGAGTCTGTCGCCTGACCATAATTTTTGTTGGTGCTGCGGCAGGATCCAAAGCAAGTTATGATCTTCATTTTCGACAAAATTCTCGCCAGTTGAGTTGCTCGACAAGACGAAGATCTTCAATTAAGTACTGAAAACCTTAAACCCTTGGTAAAACCCTCACCGCTAAGCGCTAATGTTCAAGTCTATTATGTACCATGGATTGGAGTATTGTTGGTGTTCGCTTGTGATTATTAAGGTGCTGTGAGTAATTATTGGGTATTTTATGGTAACCTTGATAGTAGGGTTGTTTGTGTTCTATATAAGTTAGTATAAGTTATCCATCCCCCCAAACCTATRTAACCCCAAAATGTTAAACTCTGCTAATCGTATCTCTGTTTCAGTTACTTTTAAACATGAACCCTGCGATTTRTAGCACATCCAGGTTTCCTTGAACATCTCTTGGGGAGGTGAGTTTCAACTTCTAAAATTTTAAAGCTTACTAAAAAACCCTAAACCGGAAATCAACTCTAACCCTAKYATCTTGARGGTTTYGRCATTCTGCAGGCCGAAAGCACAAGAAAAGAAAAGCCGACACCATGGGCTTCAGATCGTCACTTGCAATTGCGMAAAMCACGCGCTTCAAAAGAAAGCTGCCGAGCGCGTACACCCCCCCGGCCACGCCATTCAACAACACGTCCTTCCTAATCAAGCTGCAGCAACTGCGTGAGCAACGCAACAATCATTGTTCCTCCCCAACAAAACACATGCGATTCGACCAATACGGATCCATGGACAATATGATCACCAGCTCCTTCGCGGCTCCAGATTGGCCGCAAAACCATCTCAACATCTCGGGGACGCATTCGAATCAGTCCAGCAACATCCACAACGAGTGCTCACAAAACAGCGAGTGCTCTACTGCTGGACAAAACCAAGGGGGCTCGGATCCTCAAGAGAGACGAATTCTTCCCTGTGAGTCAGAACAATCAGGGATTGAGCAACAATTGAGCTCCTGCAGTGAGGATGCAAGCTCGACTGTGAAAATCGAAACTGGTCCAGAGAAGCGCGAAGGAGATGGCAAGCTCAGGATTCGCCATCGCCAGCATTTCATGGATAACTTGGACCAACATGCTCAAACCTCTGGCTCTCAACTGGCACGTCTTGGAAGCTGAAACGGAGATTTGGCTCTTCCGTTCTACGAAATTCGTAGATATTCTTTTCTTTGTTTCTTTGTGAATTGTTGTCTTTGTTTACGTAGATGTGAAGCCACCTTGTTAAGGCGGAGATGCTGAAAAGGGAGCTACATGTAAAGATAATCGATTCTTATATGGCTATGAATATTACATATGGGTATTACTATTACACTAGTGTAGGTTGCAACAACACCAAAAAGGTTTCATTAAGCTACAAATTTGTAATTTGGGTTTAGCAAAAACAAATGAATGAAGAATTGGGTGGATGAGGATACAATGGATTGGATGAAATTGAGGGACATTTTGCATTGAACGTAAGAGAGACACTAAAGTTGTTGCATTAGAAGATTCAAAGCTTTTTGTCAAAGCCTTAAATATACACCTCAACAAATACTTAGTCACTTTAGAGTCTCTAAGACTACATACAAAAATAAATTTCCTAAATTCAATTAGAAGGTGAATTTCATTAAAATGGTTCAATTTCATTAGTACGGAAATTATTCTGCAACCTTGGCACTTTTTAAGGTTAAGATTGTGCGATTTGAAATCTCTACTAGTTGTAGATGTCTAGAATCTATACATGTCTAGAATCTATACATGTCTTGAATGGCAATTCTCTAGATAAGACAACAAGACTTGACTCAAATGGCAATTCTCTAGTTTAGACAACAATGGAAATCTGGAATATCGCCATTTTAATGAAACTCACCATTTGTCTTGTAATAACTAATAAGTTTCTCTGTTTTGAAGGTGAAAAGTTTAGAGTCAATCTTACCTTTGCTAACACTATGTAAATGTTTGCACATCCTCAAAGTTGATGCGCCTTGATAGATTTTGATTGTAACTATGAAAAAATCCATTTTGATATTTGATTTTATCTTTAAAATCTTGTCAAGTTTTGGTTCTATTCTATTTCAAAAACTAAAAAATTAAAAAAAAAATCGCAATTGCAAACTTCAAACACTAGAATTGACATTACTCAATATTGTATGTTTTTTAATTTGTATTGTCTTCTTTCAAATTTTTAAGAAATTTATGTTACAAATTATGTTTTTAATTCTAAACTTCAAATTATTTTGTAAAAATTATAATTGATATTATTTTATTTTTAAAATTAAAAATTATTGAAGACATCAACTTCAATAGAAAATAATTTGTTTCACGAGTGATAAACTTGAAAGTTTTATACAAAATTATAGAATAGGATAAATATAGCATGATAGTAAAAGTTGACTATGCAAAGGATGTTTTGAATGTAAAACATGAAATAGGAAAGTGAAATTTTTCACATTAACCTTCATTGCTACTTGCATCTCTTTAAATAATTTCAAATTAATTGAATTTTTGTATACTATTTGCTAATTTATTTTCACTATTAGCTACAAAATCATGGCAATGACAATTGTTTATGAAACAAAGTAACAATATACACAATGATTGATAAATAGTTCATGGTATCATATAACAAAAGTATTAGATTGATATTTGAACAAAATTTAAAAGGCTAAACTCAAATCAAATAAGATGTTTCACAATGAATATGGTCCTAGGGAACACTCCTTGTAGGAATATGCAACCCCACGATGACAAAGATGACAATTGATCCTTTGAAGTAAAAGTTATATAATTTTTTACTTATAATATAATATCATCATTATCATATTATACTACTAAAATCATAACTCCCTCTGTAATATCACAAATGCTACCATTAATACTTGGGGCTTGTGCTTGCTATGCGACGCATTCATTGTATCACATATTAGTAAAATCTTGATACATTTGAATAGAATGCATGATAATGAATTCAATAAGTCTTTAAAACAATTATTTTAAATATTTTGTAAAACTATTTTCAATCATGCATACATAGAAATTGTATTTTGACACAATGTGATATTACAGAAATAGAGTAGCAGTTTGCAATCACTTTTGTAATATCTTTTTAAAAAAAAGGTGATATTATAAAAATAATGTAGTTGTTGCAATTAAGGTGATATTAAAGACAATCCACAAGATGATATTATAGAGGTAGCAAATCCATTGCTTCTCTTGACTTTACACTTCTTTGCACTTTTATGATTTTGTGCTTCTATGATTCACAAAGTTTTTGAGATTTATAAGTTCTTCTTTTTAATTCTTCAATTTGGGTTGTTATTTTTTGGAACAATGGAGTCAAATTTCTAATGCATTCTAATGTATGTGTATCTTTTATAGTATTCACCATTGCATATGTTTCATTCATCATTCAATAAATTTCTATTGTACATTTCAATATATGCTTGCTTATAAAAAAATTATATAAAGATTTTAGTCATTTTTATTTGAAGATTTATTGAGATTTTTGTTCTACATTCTATCAAATACATATAAATTCTTATAAAATTCTAATGATGAGTGCATAGCATAGCAAGTGCCAACCGCTAGTATTTAAAAAAAATACAAATATCTAATAATTGGTACCATGACCTTGAGCTATGTTTGTAACTACAAATATAAATGGAATTTTTTGTTTTTCAAAAGATTTGAATTTTTATACTCATGTATTTACAATTGAACTCCTTAAACAAAGACTTGGTCCTAAAATTCATCCTTTTCTTGTTATGTTGCTTTGTTTGAAAGAGTTATAGTTTTATTAAAAACTTTGATGACATTTTTCAATGCAATATTTAGGTTTGGCGGAAAAATTTGATGCACTTTTTCTTGCAAATTCTTAAATTGTAATAGTGAGGAACAAATAAAGATGACAATAATAATTCTAACTAATATAGGATAGCAAAATAGAATTATCCATAGCATGCCATAAATCAGGGTCACTTAGAAAGTTTGATAATCATAGAAGGCTAAATTAAAAAAAAAAAACTTGGGTGATGTTCCCTTTTTGATATCCCCTTGCTCCAATACTACCTCCTTTAAGCCATCAACGAAAATCCAGTATACGAATTTCGTAGAACGGAATTGCCAAATCTCCGTTTCAGCTTCCAAGACGTGCCAGTTGAGAGCCAGAGGTTTGAGCATGTTGGTCCAAGTTATCCATGAAATGCTGGCGATGGCGAATCCTGAGCTTGCCATCTCCTTCGCGCTTCTCTGGACCAGTTTCGATTTTCACAGTCGAGCTTGCATCCTCACTGCAGGAGCTCAATTGTTGCTCAATCCCTGATTGTTCTGACTCACAGGGAAGAATTCGTCTCTCTTGAGGATCCGAGCCCCCTTGGTTTTGTCCAGCAGTAGAGCACTCGCTGTTTTGTGAGCACTCGTTGTGGATGTTGCTGGACTGATTCGAATGCGTCCCCGAGATGTTGAGATGGTTTTGCGGCCAATCTGGAGCCGCGAAGGAGCTGGTGATCATATTGTCCATGGATCCGTATTGGTCGAATCGCATGTGTTTTGTTGGGGAGGAACAATGATTGTTGCGTTGCTCACGCAGTTGCTGCAGCTTGATTAGGAAGGACGTGTTGTTGAATGGCGTGGCCGGGGGGGTGTACACGCTCGGCAGCTTTCTTTTGAAGCGCGTGGTTTGCGCAATTGCAAGTGACGATCTGAAGCCCATGGTGTCGGCTTTTCTTTTCTTGTGCTTTCGGCCTGCAGAATGTCGAAACCCTCAAGATAATAGGGTTAGAGTTTTTGGAATGTGATTTCCGGTTTAGGGTTTTTTTAGAAGGGTGAAAGTTTTATACTGCGAGTGTGCTTGTAGTATGGAATGAAATGTTCCAGGAGTAGGAGTGCACAGGTTATATACTTCTCAAAGAAGACAAAACAACGTCACTACCTTACTACCCAGGTTATTGAAATTGGGACCTAGGAATTCCAAACTAACASAACCATTCGTACTATCGAGGTTAAGTGATTGACGAATTTCGCCTCCTTGTGTGACTCAGCTGGCAATGATTTCGCCGAACAGGGGAGTTATTATTTCCTTTGGCAGTTTGGCTCCTACCAATTACAGCCCCCAACAAACATTAGGTCAGAAGTAAGCGCCAAGGAGAGCTAGCCGTTAAAACTGAAATGAAAGACGCAAAAACTGTAACCGAATGCATCACTCACAGCAAATTAAAGTCAGAGAGCCGTCAGTCCTTCAGCAGGAAATGTCGACACCGTGAGCGATTGACGACACAAGAAGTACCCTCGAACCCTTGTCAACACAACCCAAACCGAAAGCGACCATCTAAAKTAAACATCAAGAGCGTGCGTGATTCATGTTCTGTTTTATTCTAGGAATGGACAAGCTRGGGTTACCCGCAATCTTCACGAGGAAGCTACTTCCAGTGGTCGTATATTCCTTAAATTTCTTAAAGTACAGTTAGAGGCTGCCGACAGTTTTGCCGCTACTGTACTGCATTCTTTTTATCTATTGACGAAGTGACGTATCTACAGTGCTCCATCAGCATCTCTTTCGTCTTAGGGATTTCCAGTTAATTGTCTGTAATTGACTTTCCATGTTGGAAATGTAAACCCCGTAGCTTTTCATTCAGGAGATGTGGATTCCGGAGATGTGGATTCCGGAGATGAGGACCTATGTCGCTTCTCACTCACACTGGAAGCTCTGGGGCGATCGGCCTGGGCTGGAGTGGGGTGGTTCAGCCCCCATTTTGAACCATCATCCCCCTCAAGATACACTAGAAAAAATTTAGGGGGCCAAAAATTGAGCCCCTTTTTGAACCACCATACCGGGCTGAAATGGATGTGAGCGCAGACTGAAATGGATGTGAGCGGGCTGAAATGGTTGTGAGGCCCTGTCAGGACACGCTGTCAATCGTGCTCACTGTTCATACCCTGGTTTGGCCCAACAGGACCTCTTTAGCCCAGCAGGCCAAAAGCTCCCGAGCTCCCAGTGTCAAACTGATCTAATGTTAGTAGCGAATTCGGCCCCACCAACGTTTGGGACGTTTCGAATTCGAACTCATCATCCTGTTCGATCAATTCTTTAAAATGTTTCGGCGTCAATACTTGGATTGTCATCGTACTGTTTCTATCGATCGCCTGTGGTCGTCATAAGGCCCTAAATTGAGAGATTACATACACTGGAAAGGAAAGATCCTTTCTTTCCACTCAAGGAGTCTGGAGATCCGATTGTATTGAATACAAGCAGCAAACTGAAAACTTGATACTCCATAATTTCATCTCGTGAGAGTTGAAAGATCACCATGTTATGAATATTCATGGCTTTTTCACAAATTTGACACTTCTCAGACAAGGACCAGAAACAGATATCTGTACCAATTCTAATATTTCAAAGTTTGTTCAGTTTTACGACCAATGTTGGTGTAAATTCTGAATTCTGCCACTTGTAAAATGATATTGACATTTAACAAACTCAGAAGAGCCCTTGATAACCCGCCTAAACGTCCTGATTCATCTCCAAAATTGACGATTTCATTATAAAGTGTTATTTGGGAGCATATTTTGAAATTGATGTACACATAAAAGCTGTAGACTGAGGCTTGTAGATTCCAAGCGTTTGGTTAGATTGACCAATAATTTTTTATAAATTTTAGAAGGACAATTTCGAAATTCATTCAAAATTTGATAACAAACAAATTATTATCATTTTTAGAGTAGAATTTGTTGGAATGGGTTTGAAATAGGTTCTCTTGACACAGTCATCCTTTGAGATATTTGTGTTCTTAAAATCTATGACCTCATTTTGGAAACCTAGTTTTCATATAAAGTCAACGCAATTTTGGCTTTGTCAAGCAATAGACATACTTGCACATTGGTAATTTTATAAAAATATATGCTCTAGTAACACCAAATCCTACCCTTAGAATGACAACTTGATATAATGTGTCCACAAACTAGAAGAATTTTCATCCAAGCACCAAGCAGTTAATAGGAGGCTGAAACTTCAGTTTCAATCTGTTCATCGTTGATTCAGGAAAGCATAGCGCGAGTTTATGATGGGATACGGCAATTCTGTTGTCGACAATCTGGCAGTCCGCTGCCGTAAACCTTCTAGCTTACTCTGCATTGCTTTCGCTTCTTCCTGCCTCGCTTCTCTGGCCACCTGAGCTTTCGCTTCTGCCTGCCTTGCTTCTCTGGCCATCTCTTGAAGCTGAGAATTGGCACTATCAATGGATTGTTGCAATGTGGCAAGACGGGCCTCCATCTAGATATGACAAAACAAAACAATGCAATTGCTCATCAAAAATCACATCCCCCGGTTGTCAATCCTCAATATAGTTTATTGAAAATGAATCATTTATACGACAGACTTAAGAATAATCAGATAGAATTGTCTATTGTTACAGTTCTTATTCTCAACTTCGTTGTCTCGCTCCCAAACTGGCTTGGACTTCGCTTACAGGATTATCACATTCGTATGGATGATATATATTCATCAAAAATTGGACATTGGTGTAAATAATGCATACATGTTCAATGCCTGGTACTAATAATTCAACTGCGTCCCAGATCAAGCAAGTTCGTGAACCTTCTCTTGCTGCCGACTGTACTGCTCCAGCTCCAACTGCAGAGCATCTTTCGCCTGTAATCATGAAAGTCGTAGCATAAAATATAGTCAAGATCACGAGATTTGAGTAACAAAACGTTGGAGTAAATTAATGCAGCTAAATCTTTCGGAAATTAAACGACATTAACGAGTCACTACAGCATTATTTAGGTTCCGTCATTGTTAAAGCCTTGACTAGCTTCAACTTAAATTATCGGATACTCACGTACCTTTCTCTCCATCTCGCGTTTCAGCTCCTCTCGCTTGAGACCCTCTTCAGTACATCTATTCTTCTCCACCTCAATCTTCAACATGATMTCCTGTGACAGAATAGAATGGTACATTATAATTAACAATCGAGGCGGTGACCTAGCTAGGTCATATATGGTGCGTGTACTGGTTCTGCAATTTGACTACATGCTCTTTAATTGGATAATACATTACAAAATTCAAGCTCTAATTTGATCGAGCCTGTGAAAATGCCAAGGCATGGGCCATCGACCTGGAGTGCCGATATCACTAGTGATATTTGGGTCTTCATTTGAGATTTTCGACCTGTAGAATCTAAGCAAACTTGCACTTCCTTCAGATGCTGGCTAGTGTATGGCACACCGCCGTTTTCGATGACTAGATCATCAATGACTCGAAGCARCTCATTTCTTTGTGCATCCTGTTTCGTCGGATCCGCAGTCTTGTTGTCAAAAGAAAGCTTCCGATCCCCACACCTCCTCAAAAAATCCTGTGAAGCCAGGTCTGTCATTAGAAAAGTTTCCGACGCTGAAAATTTGAATGTGCCTAACGCTTTCATTCACAAGATACTAAATCCTATAAAACCCTAAATCTTGAAACCCTAAACGAATGATATAATGTTAGCAGTACGTCAACTGCAATGAACGGCAATTTCATTCACTAAGCGGTACTCCACGAACTGTGTCTAGTACGAGCTTACGCAAGAGTATAATTTCCAGTATCATTCTACAGTTCACGTTAATGGACACATGGGACTGGAACCGRAATCTACCTCATTTATCACTTTCAGGGATATATCTTGCAAAAATCATTGGATCCTTCACAAGAAAAAAACTTGGGACGACCGGCATTTCAAGTATAATGCACGTGCCTTCACATTCAATTCAAAATAATGCATCAGACATCTTACACGAAGGAACGGGGGAGCTCCGTTGAGATACTGATCCAGAGTTTGAGCGTCCAGTTGGTCACCTCCAGAGAACACCACGACCATGTAATCCATCACCTTCTCCCCGAAAATGGCGGTCAAGCTTTCCGCAGCTTTCAGTTCATCTTCCGTGCAGCGGGTCCGCCCCGACAGCACCAGAATTAGAGCRTGAACACCACCTGGAGCCAGCACCAAGCAATTCCTGATCTCTGCTAGGATGGACTCCGGAGACCGATTGGTATCACATGTCCCTGCTTGCACACACAGATCGAGGATCTCACTGCGATTAACAAAGTTCGAAACGGCCTTGCTAGGAATATCATATTGTGGGATTGAGTTAGGGTAAGTGCGAATGAATTCAACCCTTCGGCAGCGGTTGGTAGCGATGTTTGGGCCTTGCTGATCATATACAACACTCTAATGTGATTCCAGAGTTGACATTCAACGCTTCTACTAAACAATGTCCAATACGAGKAACGTCTTGGAACATATGCTTCGAAAAATGTTGCTCGTTTGCTTCGGCGTGGTCCAAAATCTGCATGTTTGCTGACAAAAAGTTGCTCTAGCATGTCCCAAAACGGTGCATGTAGCCCTAAACGATGCTGAAATACGTTGCTAATCCCTTCCGAGATTCACGTAGTGTGAGAAAAGATATCATAATGCAAGTAAGTTATTAAGTAACGATGATTGCACACGAAAACCTGGAAGAATTTCGTGAGAAGGTGGTAATATATGGGTTCACTAACCTGGAGTGTCGATAACATTGAGGAAGCGGCTGTCGGCCAGAGTGGCTGTCTGTAGATTGCAGATGGAAGTCACACTGGAGCATGCGTTGAGGGCCTTAAAAGCTTTGACTCCCAAAATAGAGTTGCCTGTGGCACTCTTGCCGTTCCCTGCTTTGCCCACCAGCACCAGCATGCGGGMGTACATAGACGGCGACCCTTCCCCTCCCATAGCTAGCTCGTACTTAATTTGTAAAATCAGAGATTGGTCAGCAAAACGATCGCACAGAACGAGTTGAATTTGTAAGATCCCCTTCCCCAAGGTAGCGCGAAAGAAGGCGTACTACGCTAGCTTAGACACAAAAGCTCAATCTTCCAGGCACTTTTCGATTAGATCGATCTAATTTATCAGATTGATCCCCCTTCTGAAGAATTGTACCCAAGTTAACAATAGTCACGACTGTAATGGTAGCCAGTGAAATTGAATGCTTCTCATAACTTATAGTAGACATGAGCAATGAACAGAGCGTCAGTTTATAGCTTGCAATTACAGACAGACGCCTTCCTCTGACAGACCCCTTCCTCCGCCGTCCCTTAATAATGCATAACTTATTACCATACTCGTGAACGAAAATGGTGACAGACCTTACTTAATTAACTACTGTAGAAGTTGACAGTTATCTCCAGGTCCATCCCCGCCCTCTAGGAGGTCCTAAAATGGAGCAAGTTCTAAAATCAATCAGGCTCTGCAGGTACATTTTGCATTCTCTAATGTATAAGCAGTCTACATTTAGAGCCCATTGAAATGCACTTCTCTGCAACTTCAAAAAATCACAACTAATTCCACAAAGCTCCAAAAAATATGAAACAACGTGGATTAGATGCCAATTCCACTTGTCTTTCACAGAAAATTTACTGAAAATTATATCAAGCATTTTCACCTTGCCAAAATTCAGCTTCAGCCCTTAGGTGGGCGCTTTATGAACCTCCTACCTTATACCACTTTTGTGACTCATCGATCACAGATTGAAATATTAGAGAAGACTCTGGTGATTTGGAGAGCTCCCACTAAAGGACTGAGCATTGCACTTTATTTCGATGGCTGCTTCTTTCCCGAAAAAAATAGATAAAGAAAAGACTGCGCAATCGCTGCACAACAAGTCGGCTCAGTTAATTAAATCTCGTTGCATTCAGGTTCAAGGCCGACTTTCACTTCAATTGAAAATCGAGTAGCCAGTGTAGCTGGTTTCTTCACTAAGAGGGTGCTCCAAATTTTGGGTCTAAGTTAGTTTGCTGGCATTTTGAAGCATTTGCGAGCACTGCAGTCACAAATATATTGTTTACGGGTTCGCTTTGAGCAGTGGCGGCTTTTGRTCGTCAGAAACCTGACGAAGGAGGGTTTAGGTTTACTGCTGAATTGATCACAGCGTTTTAATTTACTTACCGTCTGACCGCAATTGCGAGGGAGCTATAAAGTGGCCGTCTGTGCTCACGCCTACAAGAGGCAGGGACAACTCCTCTCCAAGCCAATTGCTTAAAATTTCAGCCCCTTTTGGGCTAAAGGTCAGTTTCAACTACGCACTAAAATAAGATTATAAAATAAGATTATAACAAGAGAGGAGATTATGAAATAAGACTATAACAAGAGAGGAGATTATAAAATAAGATTATAGCAAAAAAGGAGAGAGGGGCTAAAATTTCAAGGCCCCTTTACACCTAGAGGCCAAGCCAATTCCCCTTAAGGCCAATTGCATAAAATCCAACAAATTAAATTTGTTGAACAATATACTCCCTCCGTCTCAAAATGATATTTTGATAGCCCTTCATTTTTGTCCCAAAATGATCTTTTTGTTGCAAGCCCTGATGTGGAAGGAAGGGAATTGCGAGTAAAGTGGAAATTCCTTGAAGAATGGAAAGAGACCCTGAAATCAAAACTCTTGATGCAAAACATATTGCACCACTGTTGAGATTACATTTACCCATACTAATCATTACAAATTTGGTCACAAGTAAATGCTCAATGGCCACATGGGTTTGGCCCATAAGCTGAGAATTAAGGCCTTGGGCTAACAACTGCTAGCCCACGAACATAAGTGATATAGCCCAAAAGTTGATCAATCGATTTTTTAATTGTACTTCACAGAAATTGGATAGTCCAAATTGGATAGTCGTGTGGCCACTGGAGCTCTAAAAAATTTCCCCTAAATTTCAATGTTTGAGTACACCAAAATTACTTTTTAGAAAATTATTGGGAAGTCAAAATTTTAGGATGACAGGAGTGCTTGAAAATCTTCTTAAAGCTCAATTTTTTTTTGAAAAAATGTTATTTTCAACCTTAATCCGAAACATTTTGTTCAACAAGAAGATCATTTCGGGACGGAGGGAGTAATAATTTATGAAAGAATTCTTTTTAATTGAAGTCTAACATTGGCCCCTAGGCCACAATTGGACTCTCATTTTTGGTGCACCCAATTTAGTAAGCTCAGGCCATGTCAAATCATGTCTTTTTGGATTAAGATATTCTAACCATCAAATTGACCCAGCCTCTAGATGTAAAGGGGTTGGAATTGATTTCAACCTTTTATCCAATCACAAGTCAAGATTCTTGGCCTTTGACACAAGAAATTGGCCCGGACTCTAAGTGTCATGGGGAGACCGAGAGGGTGATACCGGGGAGGGTATTTTATTTCAGTGTGAAACTATACCCCCTAAACTTTCTATTTCTAGAAAGTTTCATATATATATTTCTAGAAATAGAAACTTTCTAGAAATAGAAAGTTTAGGGGTTATAAGGGAGAGGCACCCAATGGCGTCCATGTACCCAATGCCGTCCCTTTCTAGGTCAGGTATTCATTCTAGAACATAAATGTAGTAGGAATGTAGACTGCTTATTATTTTAGGTCAAAGAAATAAGCCATGTACTGCCTACCTACATTTATAGCCTGAAATGATTATGTCTTGCTGATTTGGACGGCATTGGGTACAAGGACGCCATTGAGTGCCTCTCCCTTAGTTGCACACTGAAATAAAATACCCTCCCCTGTATCGCCCTCCCGGTTTCCCTGTGTCCCGGTTTCCCTGTGTGTATGAGTCTCTAAGATGCATTCCACTGCTCCAGCATGATAATCCTCAGCATTGTTAACTTGGGGTACAATTGTCTGGAAGGGAGATCAATCAAATCGAGATATCACATCGAAGAGCGCCTAGAAGATTGAGTGAGTGAGAGAGCTCGTTACATTATTACCGCAAAGAGATTGCTTACGGCGAGCTTATCGATCAATCGGTGGAGAGCTAGCTCTTGGTGCATAACTTCTTTTGCGGCGAGTAGTTGGTGTTCTTCAAGACCGAGTGTCATCTGCTTGCTGATAAGCCATGGCCAGTGCCTCACCACGGATCACGCTGGTGCTGGTGGGCAAGACCGGACACGGTAARAGTGCCACTGGAAACAGCATCTTGGGCGCCAAACTCTTCGACTCGAGGAGTTCTTTCGGCAGTATCACTTCCGTCTGCAATCTGCAGACCGCCAAGCCCGACCAGCGTGAGATTCATGTCATCGACACTCCAGGTTTGTATGTGGCTCTATCTAGCTTCTTACATTTTCTATCTGAGTGTTAATCTGYATTCACAAATTCTACCACAATCAGTACCTGGCTTGATTTTTCTTTCTTGACTATGTCAGAAGGTTGATTCGAACGCTAGCCATTTCATCTTGCTTCCTGTTTCAAGTGACCCCCGTTTCAACCGACCAYATRTACATTATATTTAAAGTTTGAATCGATTGAGTAATGACGATGCAATTGACGGCACGATGCAAGGTCTGTGCGATACCCAACGGAGTGCTGCATCGATCAACCATGAGATCTCGAATTGTCTGGTTCTAKCGAAAGGTGGAGTGAATGCTCTCGTTCTAGTGCTCTCAGCAAATGCTCGGTTCTCAGAAGAAGAAGTGCAAGCTGCCGAGAGCTTGCACTTAATCTTCGGGAAGGAGGTGATCGATGAAATACTTGGTTGTGGTCTTCACATACGGAGATCAGCTCAAAGATGGCAAGACCCTCGACAAGCACCTGGACGACGCACCCCGTTTCCTCCATGTAAGATCCCGTGCGAATCCGATTGAAACTAGCTAGAGATCGACGACATTTTGGTACTGGGCGGGACTTGAATGTCACTTGTGTGTACGTTATTTTTACCTGTAATTATCTGAGAGTTCATGTTGACACGTTCACGCCAACAGATTTGAGTTCAAAATGAGCTATACAGCGAATAATTTTGAATGAATCTTGAGTTTATAAATTGTATGGTAGCTTCAATATCAGATACGAATTTTATACAGTTACGTTCTTTATCAGGATTTTCTGAGGAAGTGTAAGCACAGAAAGGTGCTTTTCGACAACGAAACGACGGACCAGGTGACCCTGGATTCTCAAAGAAACAACCTGGTCCGAGTGATTGATGACATGGTGACGAGAAACGGTGGTCGGCCATACACTTGCAAGGCCTTGAAGGCAGCTCAGGTAATTTTTTCTGTCCTCTCACTTCTCTCTCTCTTTCAAGGAGAAGGCCAGCTGTTGATATTCACTGGGAGGAAGACTTTAGTTCGTTACTTGGGTCATTTTTTTCAAGTTTTTGGAGTGATCTTGTTGAAATTTTACAACAGTCGAAAAGCCTACAGATTGTAATTCTGTTTTGTCAAGTACTCGTGCTCGAGATGACTTGAATTAAATTGTGTTTCTGTGAACCAGGACCACGCATTGAGAATGGAGCGAGAGAATTCCAAGGTTAAGCGGAAGAAATACGAACAAGAGATGTTGAAGAAGGTGAGTTGTGTGTCTATCCAGAACTTTTTTGAGGTATTTCGGTAGAGGTTATGATTATTAACGCTTTCAGGACGAATTCATATGATCGATTTTAAGACGACCTCTTCAATGATTGATGATATCGTGGAAAGTGTAATTTAATAGGTAAAAATCTTTCATCGTTAGTTAGATCAAGGAGGGAACATTGCATGCATAGGTGATAGAGCTCCGAACAAATAAGAAATTTCATTTGCCAACTCTTTCAAAACTTAGCCTGGTGCGAAAAACATGAGGCCAAACATGAGCTCTTGTTGCGTTCTTCAAGGACACATCCACACACACTCTGATGTTGAATGTTCACTTGGAATATTATATGTAGATTGAGGAAATTACGCAGTCCAACGCAAAGAAGAATGTAGCTGCCATTGCGGAGCGATTGGAAGCTTTGGTGAAGTCCATGGCAGAAACAAATGCAGAAATTCTGCGGCAGACTAAAGAAGTTTACGATGTACAAGTGGAAAATCTTCAAACAGAGTTAAATAATGCTCGAGCCGAAAATGCACGACTCGGGAATAGAAGTACTGGCGGCGGGTGTACAATTTCTTGAAGAAAGCTAGATTGTCCGGTTGCTTATCAATATTTAACACGAAATATTATTCTTTATACTCCATTTTATACTCCATATTATGATGTGATGTAGGTTCTCGACCTGATTGTCTGGGCTACCGTTACAAACAATATGACTATACAATGACTTTGTTAAAATAATAAAACACTACTAGAATTCCAGTGCTACCAACTAATTTCAAATTTAATACAAATGATCATTTCACACATTGCAATTTAACTACTAAATTCGTTATTGATCATCTCAACTGTATTTGGTATTGCATTGCCATAAAAGTAAATATTCAACTTACTAAACTATTGTAGAACAAATTCTATGATATAGCACATGTATCATCTAGTAGTTCACAAGTAATTTTTTTATACTACTGTATTTCATTGCAAATCAGTTTTTTCAGAATGAAAAACAACATATAATTAGTAGTCAATTGTGGTTGCACTAGACAATTCGTCCTCTAAAAAATGCATCAAAAAATGTACATAAGAACTCCACTAAGTAACATCTTGCAGAATCCAGTGCAAAGCATGCAATCAAGCACTGTCAGGCATTTAAAATTTCGTTGCAAAAGATTTGTTTTCTTTTTCCTTTTCAAGCATGTTCAATCCCACCCCTAATGCTTTGGTGACAATGTAGAATAAATCTTCTCTTGCTTGAGTAAACATAATTCTTCTGCAAACACACAATTATCCAGTTTTTGGGTGATTAGACAAGCCAAATACTTGAACCACACTTCTGTTTAATTAAACATCTTTGCCTTCTCAGTCTCTAATAAATCACTGTTTTGGATTCCACTTGGGACTTCAGGCTCCTCGCACTACAAGAGAAATGGGTGTTTTAAGTATAGTCCTAGAGATAAGATTTTATTTAATGGCCTTTATAGGAGATTTTTAGTGAGAAATACATGTATTTCTAGTAAAAATTTACTAGAAGGACACGTATTTCTTGTTGAAAATCTCCTAAAAAGATCATTACTTAAAATCTTATCTCTAGGACTATACTTAAAACACCCCTTTCTCTTGTAGTGTCCGAAACCATTTATTTCATTTGTTTTAGAGACATCAAAACTTCTACTCAAAAGTTAGAATTCAAAAAATTATAAATGAGCTAATTGTGCCTAAATTCACATCTTCAAGCTAATTTTTCTCCTTAGTCTTCCTGGATTCTAAAGTGATCATTTTAATACCCAAATGCATCTAAATTAGTATGCACATCAGTGGGTGGGAGTTTTTGTTGTTTCCGCTGGCAGGGGCATATTTAGGCACTCTAATAACTGATATGTACAACTGCCTATAAATGATTGAGCTGTTTGCTCTTACATGTAGAGATTTATTTGAGTTAATTTTTGCTAAGAAGTGGTTCAGAATTTTATTTGTAGGGAATATTTGGTGAGATATTCTTCCTTTCTTCTAGATAAGTTTATTAATTGCTATCAAATCTTAGGATAATATTGCTCTATTTCGGATGAACGTACATTCTTTAGGATGATTGGATGACTTTTCATTCATACATTGCAAGTTTCATCCATTTCTATGGATATAAATAGCTTCATCACTCCAGCAAATATCGCATTTTATACTAACCAAAATAAGTGAAAAAAAAATTGCTACCATGCCCAAGGCCAAGGCTTTATGGTATGATGCCAACAAAAATTTCTAAATCAATAGAACATCATTATTCATTAAGTCTCTAGTTTTGTTCATTTTATTTTTGGGGTATATAAACTTTCAATTCTATTTTCTACATCAACAGACATACTTCCAAAAAAAATTATGATTTTCTTAGTCTACACTATTTCATGCAAGGGCGTCCATTCACTACAAGAGAAAGGGGTGTTTTAAGTATAGTCCTAGTAGTATAGTCTTTTAAGTAATGACCTTTAAGCAAGTTTTTTAGTAAAAATTTACTAAAAAGACTGTTTTTTTAGTAAAATTTTATTAAAAAACTTACTTAAAGGTCATTACTTAAAAGACTATACTACTAGGACTATACTTAAAACACCCCTTTCTCTTGTAGTGATTTGGGAACTTGCTTTTTGAACTAAAACATATTCAAGATGAACCTACACTTGAACTTAGAAAATATTTCATTGTAAATTCTTTCTCAACTTTGTTGAATGCATTTGATATTTTGTATATTGGTTTCAATATGACATCAATGCCGTTTTGTCCTTTGAGCTCTTACTATTTCATGACCTAAATTTCATGATTTTTATGTAAAGAAAGGATTGAATGACTTCTTTTTGGTTCATTGTTTTAGCACCATTTTTATCAAACATTATAACATTCCAATCCACACACACTACAAGAAAAAGGGGTGTTTTAAGTATAGTCCTAGAGATAAGCTTTTAAGTAATATCTCTAATATAGTCCTAGAGATAAGATGTTACTTAAAATACATGTATTTTTTAGTAAATTCTTACTTAAAAGACTCCTTATAGGTAATTATTTAAAATCTTATCTTTAGGACTAACTATACTTAAAACACCCCTTTTTCTTGTAGTAAAAAAAAATTGTTGTTTTTTCTTCATGGTTATTATAAGTTACTTACAGACATTGAAGTTAAATTTAGAACTAATTTTCTTCTACCACTTGAAATAAAATAAAGACATTGAGTATAGGTTTTTTAATTTTCTAAATCAATGATGTTGTTGATTTCTTCATGTTTCAAACATTTGGATAGACAAAAGGTCCGGCAAAATGTAAGATATTTTGAATTTAAGCTTTTTGTGATTTCATGAAATAGGACATAGGACCTAAGTATTTTTCCCGGGGAGATCACTCACAATTTTTAGAAAACTACGTGAGTTAAAAGATAGGGTCCATTTAATTCAAAGGGGGAAAATTTTATATAATTTTTAGAGCTATTATAAAACTAGCACCTCATATATCAAAAAAATTAAGTATAAATGTAAGACATTGGTCTTATAGTGTATATTGTGTATGCATGAAAAAATCGTACATATAAGTTTTAGATGCAAACTAACCCAAATATTAAAAAAAATTGAAGAATTTATAAAAAATTAAAAGATATTAGAAATATGCTAATAATATTTTTTTATGCAAAAATACGGTCAACTTAAATACAACAATCAAGGTAAATAGCCCTACATCAAATAACCTCTTAACTCAGGTGTATACCTTAAATTACAAGGAGTGATCTTCCCAAGAGTATTTTTATGCTATCCATCTTATTAACTGTTATAATGATTAGCTGGCTGGTTGTGTACAGCCACTTTTGAGTGCATAGTGACACTTCTATGCACCCAACCCAATCGAATTTATTTTTATTATTTATCCCCCTCAACCCCCCCAAATACTTTAAATACTTTAATTTTTTATGAACCCCTCTCCCCCTCTTTATAATTTTCAGGAAGCGGGAACTACTCCAAATAATATGGGATATGTTTCCCAGTATCCATATCCGTATTCATATTTGTACATGTATTCATATCTGTATTTGTATCTGTTTCATATCTTATTTGTATCTATATTTGTATTTGTATTTGTATTTGTATCTTATTCGTATCTTATTCGTATCTTATTCGTATTCATATTTGTATCGTATCTGTGTCCGAGATTGTATCCAAGATCAACGGTTGTGGCGGAGGGTTTGTAATTTTTTTTAAATCAAAAATCAACGGCTCTAGTTATTTAGGAGGGAGGGGGTGGGGAAACTAATACCAAAATGAAATGGCAGCCTCTTTTTACTGGATTGTGATTTAGAGACACATATTTCACATGACCTACTATTAATTACATGGGTATATTCAAATTTCTATTTTTTTTTCCATATGTCTATAAATATTGATTCAATATTTTTAATTGAGAATTTTTCAATTTTTCAAATTATTTCGTACAAAATCATCATTTTGAAGTAAAAATTTATATTCCTGATTTGATCTTATGCTCTTCTTTCTATCCCTTGGTACTATGTGTTCTTGTTTTTCTAAACCTGCTACGATTTTATCACTATGTTGTGCACTAATTTTAAATTCTACCCTCATTCCTACTAGCACTTTATTAAGTAGTATTTATTAAATAGTGTTTATTTTTGGGACTATTTGTGCATATATTTGCTAGGCATCATCCCTTCTATTTTACAAATTTAAGTATTTATGAAACCTCACATTGATATTAAATTCTTCATAAATCAAACTTTTGTACTTAAAGTGGATTTTTTTTAATATGAAAGATGTGCATATAGAAGTACATATCTATGCAATCAAATTAAAAAATTCAATTGAATGGATGTTTTCCAATCAATAATTATCACGTACTATCATGAATTTTAAATAAAAGAATTCACCTAAATTGGAATTTTGCTTTTTTCAAACACTAATTTGGTATGATTGATTAGAATTGTGCAGAGATTGAATATTCATTATGCAAAAAAAATATATCAATCAATTTTATAGTATATAAAAAAAAATCAAGTAAAAATAAATATGATTTTTGTATCATTGCTTAAGAATATTGTACAATGTAGTTTTTTTTTTTACTTAACCATTCACATTTCAATATCTCTTTTAAACTCAATAGACTTAGGTGGCCAATTTGGCATAGTAACCGACTTCTTTCAAAAAAAATTCAAGCTAACTTTCATATTCAAAAATCCATTAGTGATTTGAATCTTCAATAAAAAATTATGAACAAAATTCAAAGAAGGTTTGGATGGACATTTTTTTTACAATCATAGGCATGTTTTCTAAATTTTTATTTATAAAAGACTTGTTTTGCTAAAACTGCCAAAAAAAGGGAAGGAGCCTAGGGTCATTGCAAGAAAGGCCTGCCGTTTTGTGGACACTTTGCTACAGTACTCATGATTTTTCGGGAGTATTTTAAAATTAGAAAAACAATTTTTAAAAAATATGAAAAATATGCTTAATATATATACGTTTAAGAAGAAAGTACCCTCAGAAGGAAAACCATAGAAAAATTTTCTAACTAGGTGAACTAGAAAAGTGCAAAATCTCATGAAAATAGATACTTTGACATTTTAATTTGTAAAAAATAGGAAAATAATTTTTTTCGAAAATTAAAAATTGGCCATTTGGGAAGAGTTGATGGTGATGATATTTCACCAAAAAAATGGTCTTAAAACTATCATCAATGTTTTGAAATTGCGCGCAATGGGAGTGTTGTTTGCACTCATGTGGAGGACATAAAATAATAAATTTTTAGATTCCCTTTGGTAGTTCTATGCTTCTCTACTATGTTAATAGACCATGAAAATTTCAGCTCCAAATCATTAAATTTACATTAGGAAAAATATGGACCCTCAAAGGGGCCGCTTCGCAGCGCGGCGCGGTGACAGTACAGAAAATTATTTTTCAAAAAAAAAAAAAAAAAAATACACTACACAAAAAATTAAAAAATTAAAAATTAAAAATTAAATTTTTTTTCTTTTTTTTAAAATTTTAAAATTTTTTTTTTTTCCGTAATTGCACCACTGCGGCAGCAAGGTCACTGCCTCTTTGCGGGTTCAGATTTTTCCTAATGGTGACTCACAACGTAGTGAAAACCTCTAAACCTCAAAGTGTGACAAATTAGATAAAATGATTTTTAAATATAAATTTATTTTTTTAATTTTTTGAAAAATAAAATATATGATTATCATCAAGCTAGGCATCTCCGATAAAAATTTCAACTTTAGGGGATTTATGCTTCAAAAGTTATTGAAGATTACAAGAGAGCGACACTATTTGTGATGGAGAATAGGACAGGCCTTTCTTGCAATGACCCCCTAATCCTTTGCCGCTCAAAATCACAAGCAAATTTTTGGAGATGAACTTCAACTTTATTTTTCAACTTTTTATAGTTCAAAGTTTTCTAAAAGAAAATTCTACTATATTGAAATGGCATCCAATTTTTATTTATTTACAAAGCAATTGAAAAACAACCAAATAAATAAAATATTAATCCTAATTTAGTCAAAAAAATTCATGCATGGTGTAATGGTTAACAACTTAACATCCTCATATCTCATTCATGAAGTCCGCGCCTTAGCGGCTCAAACCTTGGCTAGTTGCTTTGTTGTCATTTTTTGCATAGCCTATGTTGAGGAGTGGTGATAGATGTCATGTTGTAGCCTCTTTATGGCTTCATTTTAATGATCACTTCAATTTTATTTTACATGTGAGCAAATCAACAAAAAAATCAATAAGTTTTTGTTGGATAATGTCAAAGTCAGCGTGGCTTTTTGAACAAAACAAATTTTTTAATCTATTTATTGTTGATTTGAACACAAATTTTTAGTTGCGGTTGCAAAGTACTATAGATTCATCTCTAAAGGGAACGGTTGCATTAATAGTTATGATGTTGATATAAAGCAACTTGAGGCTTTGTCATCAATTTTGAACTAAGTATGATTACTTGCACCAACTTGACATTAGGTTTTTTTTTTCCGGTGAAATTATGCTAGATTGTCAGAATTCTGACCTCTATTGGTTTGTCCCTTCCAAATCTGGCATGTACAATGAGGCTAGCAAGGGGGACATTGGTAAAAAAAAGAAAGCCATGCCTGGCGTTCTTTGAATGTGATCGATCTCTTTTCTAGACAATTATATCATCCCCAGTTAACAATAGAGGTAGTCACACCTCCTCCAAGAAGCAAATTTCTTTGAAGTTGGAGAAATTGGAGAAAAAAAAGAGGATCCGACGGTGAGCCATTCCAAGTGAAGGAGGTGTGACACCCCTTTTTGATGCTTGGAGCGATTCTCGAAGATTTCTTACTTGCAAAGCTGACATGGAGCTGCGCAACTTGTGTCAGCTAACCAAACTAGATAATTGCTTAAGAAATGTTTCCGGCCTCAAGAATGTTTCTTCATGTCCGGAGGAGAAGAAATGACACTCTCATTTCTTGAGGAAAGCAAGTTGCGCCTGCCACAAACTGCCAACCAAATATCTCTCTGTGTACATTCTCAGAGAATTGCTGCCGTGCTGAAGAAGGTGTGACAACCCCTAATGCTTAAGTGATATGCTGAGCAATTGAATGCTTGTTAAAGTATGTTTATAGAGACAGATAGGGGTGAACCCACCCCCTCGCTTGACCCTCCACTCCTCCAGGGGTGCAGGTAAAAGAAAATCTGACCTCCTGTTCTGTGCATAATTAATTTCTCTTTTTGCTGATGTGGGGTCTCCGATTGCAAATATGAATTCAAAATTTTCAAATTTTATCATACGTGGAAGATAAAAAAATTTCAGCTTTTCCCACTTTTCCCTAGCCAAGGGACGAGCGAGGGGGTGGGTTCACCCCGGCCCTCATTAAGTTAGACATGAGCAATGGACAGACAGAGCGTCACTTTGAAGCTTGCAATTGCAGACAGGTCTACGCCTTCCTCTGACAGACCCCTTCCTCCGCCGTCACTTTTGTAATGCCTTAGAACTTGTTACCATAACTTAGTCTCCACTTTGATCACCAACAGTAAGTGTCGCACATCGATCGCTAGAAATTGCCTGGCTTGCGTGACTCATCGATCACAGACTAATCGCTGAAAATTGAAGGAGGCTCCAGATGGTTATTGGGGAAGCTTCTACACGAAGACCGGGAATTACACTTTAAATTTGATCGTTGCTTCTTAATAGAAAAATAATAATACAGACGGCTCAAAATTGATGATCGCCTTCTTTCTGGGCTTCGACTAAGATAAGCTTACAATAGCCAGTGTAGCTAATTGCTGCATGCATAAAGAGGGTGCTCCACTTTCCGGCATTTCCAAGCATTAATTTGCAAGAAAATGTTGCAGTCACAAATGTATTGTTTAAGGTTCACTTGGGTTATTGGCGGTTTAGGGATGTACTTGTCGATGGAGGGTTTCGGTTTACGGCTGAATTAATCACGACGATTTTACTTAATACCGTCTGTCTGCAGTTGCAAGCTTCAAAGTACGTGACACTCTTCTATAAGAAGCATTCCACCGCTCTATAGAACCAGATTTACAAGCACTGGTAACCTTGAGATAAGATTATCTAGAAGGGAGATCAGTCAGATCAATCAGATCGATCATATCGAAGAGTGTCAGTGTCTGGAAGATTGTAGCTTGTTACTTACAGCAAAGAGATTGCGTGCGAAGTGCTTATCGATCAATAGSTGAGGAGGTCTTGGCGCATAACATCTTTGGCGGTGCGTACTTTGTGTTCTCCAAAACCGACTGAGTGTCCTCCGCGCGCGTGCAGATCGATCGCTATGGACAGTCCCTCATCAAGGATCACGCTGGTCCTGGTAGGCAAGACCGGACACGGCAAAAGCRCCACGGGAAACAGCATCTTGGGCGCCAAACTCTTCGACTCGAAGAGATCTTGCGGCAGTATCACCTCCCGCTGCGATCTGAAAACGGGCACGCTACCCGACCGACGAGATATCCATGTTATCGACACTCCAGGTACGTGCCTCTATCTGACTTCTTGCATCTCCTAACTATTTATATATCTGCATTCACAAATTCTATAACAATTAGTACATTAAGACTTTGTCTCGAATTTTAATTTATTTGATGACTGTGTTGAAGGTTGATTTAAATGCCATTGAATTTCCTGTTTCKATCAACCCCTCGTTTCAACCCGACCATATAATTACACATTAATTATTTAAAGTTTGGATCGACTGCGTAATCATGACAATGCAATTTTTTCCTTTGACGTCACGGTGCAGGGTTGTGTGATACCCAACGGAGTGCTGAATCCATCAACCATGAGATTTCGAACTGTCTGGTTCTCGCGAAAGATGGAGTGAATGCTCTGGTACTGGTGCTCTCAGCAGATGCTCGGTTCACAGAAGAAGAAATCAAAGCTGCCGAGAGCTTGCACTTGATCTTTGGGAAGGAGGTGATGAAATACCTGGTTGTGGTCTTTACAAGAGGAGATCAGCTGGACGATGAGACCCTTGACAATTACCTGGAAGGCGCCCCCGGTTTCTTCCATGTAAGATCTCGTATAAATCCGATTGATCTCGAAGACAATCTGGTCCCTGGGCGGGTGTTGTGAGTTATTTTATCCATGAGAGTGCATAATTATTGCTCACGTTGAAACAATCAGAGTTAGGCTTTGAAGTTTTTAGCAGTTTTGAATGAAACAAATCTTTCAAAAGCTTACATATATGTTGTACTATGGTAGCATCATAATTAGACATCAGACACTGATTCTGTACATGTTTTTTCAGGATTTTCTGAGGAAGTGTAACAACCGGAAGGTTATCTTTGATAACAAAACGACGAACAAGGTGACACTGGATTCTCAGAGAAACAACCTGGTCCAGGTCGTTGACGACATGGTGAGGAGAAATGGCGGTCAGCCTTACACGTGCGAGGCCTTAAAGGCAGCCCAGGTCTTAGTTCTGTCTTCAGTCTTCACACTTCTCTCTCTTTCAAGTAGAAGGCTGTTGACATTCTCTGGGAGTTACAGACAGTGCTGTCTGTTCAATAATGGTTTAGAATGAATGTATGGTTCTCTTGGGTAGTTACCTTGTTCTACGGATTTAATGTCTAGGCAGAAGCTGCTACGGTGGATTGAAACGCCTGCTCATTATTGTCAACAAGGCTTTAGCTAGTTAGTTCCCAAGATTTTGGAGCCGTCTTTTGAAATTGTAGAGTTCACGATTGAAAAGTCTACAAAGTACATTTCTGTTTGTCGAGACGTCATGCTCGAGATGAATTTTTTGTTTCTGTGCGCTAGGACCACGCATTGAAAATGGAGCAGGAGAAATCCAAGGCAAAGTGGGAGACACTTGAGCGAGATATGTTTACAAAGGTGAGATGTGCCTATCCAGAATTTGATTGAGGTTTTAGGGTCGACCGAGGTTATGATTTTGTCGTGGAAGGTATCATAATTTAACGAAGAAAATATTTTATCGTTGGCTAGATCGAGGAAGGAACATTGCTTGCGTTGGTAAAAGAGASCAGTCGTAGAGCAAATAATTCTTTTCATATGGACTCTTCAAAACTGGTGCTAAATGCACGTACGTGGCCAAACATGGTCAGTCTTATTGCGCTCTTCATGGACAGGCACACTGATGTTGTTCACTTGAAATCTATGTAGATCGAGCAAATTACTCGGTCGAATGCACGCAAGAATGAAGCTGCAATGGAAGAGCGGTTGGAGAATTGACAAGGTCCATGAAAAAATCGAACTCAAAATTTCTCGATGCTCAAGATATGCAAATGAAAAGTCTTCGAACAGAGCTACTAGATACTGCTCGAGCGGAAGTTGCATACCTCATTAATAGAAGAATCGCCGGGTGTCCAATTTCGTGAGGAAAGATGGTTCGGTTGCGTATCAAAATCAACACGGAATTTATCATTCTGCCTCTTTACGTTATGATATGCGGCTGCAGGCTCTCGACTTGATATTCTGGGGTAGCGTTAGTCGTCCTAGCATCTTTGGTAGTCGCTTCGTTAAATCCCTTGTAGTTTGTGGGCCACGATGTTCATAAGGCCATATCAAGGACTGGAATATGTGAAACAGAATTACTCAGAAACTGCCATTTTCTGATGTAGTTAAGTGCAGTTTTGTAGTCACATGAATTCGTTTAGGCTTGTTCGTTTACGCTTGTTGTTTTGATACATTTTCCATACTTTTTCACTATCGATCGAATATATAATCGTTCAAGGTCGGAAAGTATCGGGTCCTTAGTGTCGTCGTCACTTGTGGACGATGTTATTTCATGATTAGCCTTTAAAAGCAATTTTATTGTAAGCTACTTTCTGTCTCATGAATGACAAAAAGTGAATGATTGTAGACAAACTGTACAGAACTACAGATTTAATACTGAGAAAGAATTTCCCCTGCAGAATTTTAAGTTAGAGCTTCATCTTCTCAACTAGAGACATTGATTTGTAACCTCGTTGATATTAAATTAGGACTAGTTCTCGCTAAAATAAATTGCCGGTGTCCTTGCTTTGTGCGGTGGCTAAGTTGGTTGTGGTGGCAAGCGCTGTCTAACGTATTTAACAGCAACCGGCCATAGATTACCTCTTAAATTTGAGCCTAACTTGAGGTCGATTACAACAGACGATGATTTACAGGAACAAGAAACGGCTGAAGAATAACTATATTATACTAAGGGATAACTGTATCATATGTTTCAGCAGAACTTAACCCAGATGAATAAAAGATTGCACATCACCAATTCACATGGAGAGGAAAGTGGTGGCTCAAATTCAAACTCACTATCCACTGAAAATAGGCCGACCTGTCATTCTTGAAAATTTAATCAATCCCCCCTCAAAAAAATGAGAGCTGTCAGATATTTTTACCCTCCCTTTTGATTGTTGTTGATCTTGAAAAATAAAAAATACAAATTTGGATACAAATACGGGTCTGAGAGATGGATACGGATATGGATACGGACAAGAGTACATACGAAAGAAGTATATTCACATATCTCATATTGTTTGCAACTATCCATCTCCTTCAAAATTACAAATAGGAGGAGGGGGTAGAGAGTGGTTTAAAAAAAAACTTACAATTGAAAAAAAAATTAAATGGAGTCTTTTGAGTGAATGAAGGGGATGCATTAATTGAAATGCATCTTAGCCTCACTAAAAGAAACTATGCACCCAAAAGATGGCTCCCCCCGTGCATTTACTAATACCCCTAAATTAAATTAAAAATACCCCCCCAATACCCCCCTGAATACATGTACAAAATACGGGTAAAATCCCATATTGATTGTCCATCCTATTACCTTCTGAAGATTATAAGAGGTGGAAGGGGGGATGCAAATTTTAAAAATTTAATTTTTAATTTTAAAAATTTTAAAAATTTGCTAAGGGGTTGGGTTAAGGGGTTGGGTTGAGTTAATTTTTTTTTAAATGCTGTCTTTTGGGTGCATGCCTCACTATGCACCCAAAAGACAGCACACACACATACATACTGTACAGTACATATGGTCTTTCCAATATATATCGATAGCGATACTCACTAATTGAATGCGGTACTAACTGAAGATTAATAAAAACTTGAAATCTAATTTGGTAGTGGAAACAATACAATCACCTSAGTGTGTGGATAAGTTGGTAATTGTCGATAAAAACTCAATCATCACCAATTGTTCTCAATGAAAGACTACGTAAAGCCATGAAAACTAACTTTAGAAATTCACCAAAATTGAAATTTTGGTTCTTTGAAACTGATATTTAGTATGCTTAATTAAAGATTGTGTAAAGGTGCAATGATAGTTATGCTTCCCAAAATATATCAATTGTATTGCACATTGTATAAAATGTGAATGGCTCAAATCTGTCGATTGTAAGATTATTGTACCTAATCTATACTACAATAGTGCTATTCATGACACGACGTTAAATCCTCCATTCGAAGTGGATCCAGAAGGATTTACCAGAGGTAAAAATAAAAAAAAGCCCCCTATTTTGAGCGGTGTGTAGGGTATACTTTAGAACTTGCCAAGAAAATTTGGGGTCTCTGATTGCAAATATGAATTCAGAATCTGCAAAAAAAATTTATGTGAAAAATTAAAAAATTCAGAGTTTTTACCTAGGGTAATTTCAGCCAGTTGGGCCCACTTCGAATGGAGGGTTTAACCCTAGAGCGTCTTGGTTCATCTCCAAAATTGACGTTTTGAGAAAAATCATTATAAAGTGTTATTTGGGAGCATAGTTTGGAATTGACATACAAATAAAAGTTGTAGAATGAGAATTGTAGATTCCATCCGTACAATTAGATTCACCAATGCTATCACCAATATTTTTTTATAAATTTTGAAAGGAAAATTTCAAAATTCCTTCAAAATTCAAGAACATCAAAGGGTGATTGCAAGAAACACCTGTCCTATTTTGCGTCAGACGTTGCGTGTTGATCTGATTTTTGGTCATAACTTTTTTGTTTTGGCTTCAAATGAAAGTTTCAAAAAATCAAGACAAAAATTGAGACCATAGGTACCTGCCCAAAATCCCATTTGTCCCTCAAAGGGACAATGGTCCTTTAGGGGTTAAGGAGACCAAAAAATTAAAGATACTTATCTTTGAAAAGTATAGATGTTTGAAACATGTGAAATGTTGATTAATTAGTATGGGTCCCCTTAATACCCCTATTTACTATTTAGTGTAGTGTCCCTGAAGACTTTTTGTATACACCTGCACCAAAAACTAAGATATTTTGATTCACCTAGAGGTCCATGCATTTCATCAACCAAATTTTCAAAGATTAATCTCTAGAAGGTCTTTTGAATTTCCTGGAGTTTGCTCATATCTAAACGGAAAACTCAAGTTTTAGTTTGTTTATTAATTTCTTTAAAATTACAACCACTAATGAATTGTAATATTATAATGTTTAATCAAGAAGGTGTTAAAACTATAAAAGTAAATTGAAGTCTTTCAATTCACTTTTTATCTATGGAATCTCAAATTGAGGTTATGAAAGGCCATATTCGTTAAATTAAGACTTTTGCAGATTTTGAAACAGAATGCTAGTTATTGGAAAATTCATTTAAGAAAATAGGAATTGAAACTAAAAATAAATAATGCTTAAATAGTGATCCTATAATGAAATTCTAAAAGTTGGTATTGTTACCTATTTATAAAAAAATATGAGAAAAGAGATAAAGCAGGTTATCTTCGAGTTGAAGATAAAAATGAGATTGGGAAAAGTCTCAATGTAACGAATATGGCCTTATGAAATAAAGATGAGGCTAAAAGACATAACATGCATAACCACAATCAATTTATATCTTATCAAAATCTACTCTATAATTGTTGAAAATGAACTTTGTTTGTGATTTTTCCATCAAGATCTAGTATATTTTTGAGGCCCATCTCCATGAGACTTTAATACTAAAAATCAAGATTTGCAAGGGATACCCTTGCACAAAATTTCAATGGAAAATTCACAAACATCTTTTTTTTCAAAATTGGATAGATTTTGATGCTTAAAATAAACTTTAAAGGTTTTTTTAATTAAACAAAAATATACCATATGTATTATTGTGGTAAGATTTTATTTATCTTCAAATTATATTTGACTCCAAAAATTGATGCCTTGCTTATGTAGGGGTTAAGACAAACTTCTTTAGGAAGATAAATTGTTGAATGATTGTTGTACCTTGCATTGCAAAGCCCTAGCATTATAAAGAAATATACTACTTAGTATTTGATATCTATTAAATTTGTTGCTCTTTGAGGTTAGTTATCTTTGCAATTTGAACTTGTAATGCTTACAAAACTTCTAATCCACCATCAATCTTTGTAAATTGATTAAACCTATATACATCAAAATTGTTACATGTGGTTGCTTCTGTTTCTATTGAAATCAACATGAATTGTTTAGGAAAGCACCCAAAAACATAAAAATTGAATGTACTACATTTCACAATCATAGGTTGAAATATTGGTATCTATCTATTTGCACATATTTCGTTATAGATACCAAAAATCCATGTATGTTCTTGTAAACATTATATGAAGATTTTTAAGACTACAATCTACCAAGAATTAAAAAACAAAATTGGTTGTAGGCCAAAGAAAAAAAGATTTTTTAGCAACACCAACATCAACATATATAAGCTAAATGTGAGAGGGTTTCAAGAATAGGATCTTATTCAAAAAATAAGCTAGAACTATAAGGACAAAGTGTATCAAAGCATGGTTTCTTCTTTATTTTTGAATACAAGTATTCAATGGAATTAAAAACAAACTAATATCCACAATCACTTGGTTGTAACTCTAATTTCCACCTTTTTTTTTAACCCCTAAATGCTTAAGGCACCAAATTTTGGTGTCGAAAATACTTTGAAGTTAAATAAAACTTCACCAAGTTGCTATTTTTAGTAGTTTATGCTTTTTTAAAATTCTTTTTGAAGTCTAGTTTTAGCATCAAAAATCCAATTTCGAAAATGATTGATTATAATTTT
Organism: Pleurozium schreberi; assembly: GCA_006891605.1. Classification (NCBI taxonomy): domain Eukaryota; kingdom Viridiplantae; phylum Streptophyta; class Bryopsida; order Hypnales; family Hylocomiaceae; genus Pleurozium; species Pleurozium schreberi. Next base: position 72,945 of record VACF01001407.1, on the reverse strand, counting down.
TCTATTCAAGATTTTGTACAAGGGTGTCCATTGCAATCTTGACTTTCCATAGTGTTGAGGGCTCTTGAAAATGAGACTCAAATACACTAGATCTTGGAGAATAGATCACACTAGAGATTCATTTAACCCCTAAAGCACTAATTAAATTGCGTTTTTTGGCAACATAACATGGTTTAAAAGTTATGGTATAATATATTGTTTTCATAGCTCAGCGGGCAAACTGGGCAGCAAAAATAACTTCTTGAAAAATCACTTTTAAAAAAAATTAAAACTTGAAACGGGTTCTCTAGATCTATATATACATGGAAAGCTTTGAATCATTCCATTTGGATAAATGAGATGAAAGTTATAGGAGTTTTAGTTTGCGAGTAGTTTGCGGGTAGTTATGGAATCTCTATTCTAAGAGAAACCTTTGAAGCCCTTTATTAAATTCAATTTTAAATATTTTTGGAAAAATATAAAAACATTTAGTGTAGTTTTTCTACTAAAACATTACAACCATTGGAATTGGAATTTTTCAATTCCATGAATAAATTGTTAACAATTTAGTGTTTTGAATAATTTTCTACTTCTTTCTACTTAATATTTTTTTCCTATAGGTTGTATAATTCCAAATGACCTAAAACTTTTCAAGCATGTGTCCAACTTGCCTTGAAAAATGAATCCAAAGAGTAACCACCATTTCGATCATATTTTCATACACATGTGACCATCTGAAGTGCAGCTGTCCAGTTTTCGCAGGGCCAAAAAAAGGCTTTTTTCCAATTCAAATGCTAATATCTTGCAATCTACACGGTGGAAATTCCTGAATTTTTTCCAAATGTTCTCAAACTAGTGTCCTATAAGATTGTAGGATACATGTGTTCAAAATTTTTTTTCCAAAATATTTGATATTTGTCCTAGAAATGGCAGTTTTGGAGCATTTGGGTGGAAACATAGTGAAAAAACTTTAGGGGTTAAAAAAATTGTAGACTAGATTTTGAAAAGCCATAAATCGATTAAGGTTATGCATGTTAGGCCCTTCAACATCAAGTTTCTTTTGTGACCAACTTTTTGAAAATGTTGGCTTTTAGTTCAATTTAGAGCAAGTTCCTAGAAGCTCAAAAAGGCCTTAGGCATTTAGGGATTAACCCGTAAAAGCCCAAGGAATTTGGACAAAACACAAATGTGTTATAAAATATGAGTTCCATAACTATTTTGAAGTATGCATCAAAGAAAATAATTTGAAGTACAAAAAGTGGATAATATCCATATGGTCAAAATTATAAACTATTTTCAAATTCTCTTCAATGATTTTTGAAGACGTAACTTCAAAAATTCACCAAAAATAAAATTTCTATCTTTAGCATTTGAATCTTTTTTTAATTGTTTAGAATTGTGGTTTCTATTGATTTGTGAACAAACGCATAAGATCTGGTAATGAGAACATCAACCCTTACCCCCAATAGTATGTTTCAACACTAGGAAATTCAAAACACTTTATGCAATTTCTTTTATAACTTTTGTTTGACTGTAGCAATTTTAGTTTTGAATATAAATATTGAAATACAACCCAGTATTGAGAAAAAAGGAATTAAAAAAGATTCTTTTTTTGCCCAAAAGTTCTGCGCAAAGTCAGGCAGCGACCAAGAGACAGTCGCTTGACCGCTTAGGGGTTAAATTTGTAAGCTTGTTTTTGCAAGGGCACTTTTGGACTCAAGTTTGTCCGTGTTCTTATTCGAGTAACCCTAGTAATGATGATGATGAGGGTAGGTATGTTTTTTAGAGACTCCATACTTACCCGCAAACTAAAACTCCTCATAACTTTTAGCTCACTAATCCAAATGGAATGATTCAAAGCTTTCCACTTATATATAATTATAAAGAAACAATTTCAAATTTTTATTTTTTCAAAAAGTGATTTTTAAAGAAGTTTTTTGGGTTGCCGGACTGCCCAAAGTTCAAAGAAAATCACATATCATGCAATAACTTTTTAACAGTGTAGTCAAATGTTATGAAAATTGTTGGACCTTAAAGCTACTCCTCGGACACATATTGTGTAAAAATTTGAAAGAAAAATAAAGAAAACTCCATTCGTAGTGAGCTGCCCAAAACTACTATGTTGCCAAAAAACGCAGTTTGGTCCTTTAGGGGTTAATGGAATGTTGTGCCCTTTGACCCAAATACTGCCATTTTACTGAAATTCACCATCTTATTTCAATCTCACACGAAATTTGGGTCAGCAGTGAAGTGGGTCCTCAACATTTTTGTAGACACAATCAGAGAGTTTTTGTAAGCGATATGGCTGGTGGTGTTCTTCTCGGGTCATAACCTCACCATGTAGGGCCGAAGTGTTTGTAATGTGACATGAAATATGACCGGATTTCACAATATATAAGGTACTATTTTTTCCTTTCTGTTGGTACATTTTGTTACCGTCCTGGATTTCTACATGGGCGAACTTGATCTATAGCCCTCTTATTCTAATGCTCTATCATTGTATTGCTCCACTGTGTTTACATTCCTTCATGGCAGTGCTCTACTGTAATTAGAGAATTCCCGTGCGATTTCAAACGCACTTTGTGGGAGAAGTTAAGGTAGGAGGTCCATAAAGCGATCATCTAAGCACTGAAACTGAATTTTGGGGAGGTAAAACATCTTGAAATATTTGTCAGTAAATTTTTGTTGAAAGACAAGAGGAAATGACACGTGGCTCAAGTTGTTTCATATTTTTTGGAGCTTTGGGGAATTAGTTATGAAATTTTGAAGTTGAAATGCCATAGGGCTCTAAAAGCGACCACCTCCTAGAATGTACACGGTTTGTACATTTTTTTACATTGAAGAAAGCAAAGTGTACCTCTGTTTCATGTTCGGTTCAAAATGACCACTCGGAGTTTGAGCCTCCTACCTTACACAAACACTAGGATCCCTAAAAGGTTTATCCTTCCTAGTCTTTATGTCACGCATCGTTCAGGACGTTTTTTGGGTTCCACTAACTATTTTCCTTCAATTCCCAAATTTAACCGATTTTTCAAGTACAGAGTGGTTATTTTTTGAAAATAGAAATTTTATAGATTTTTTCACCAATTGTTTTTGCCAAAATTTCCAATTGCACTTGCTAACTTTGAACTAGTTGCTAGTTCTTTAGTTGCTGGTTCTTCGTGAACATAGATAGCATGGTAATACAAAAATGTTGATAGTTTTTCTCTGATTGTCAGTGGTGCTTTTGATTCCCTAGCAGATGGTGTTGAGTCTTAACCCCTAAATGCCCAACGCTTGTTTTCAACTTCTAGAAATTTGCTCCAAGTTGAATCAAAAAACAACATTTTGATAAACTATATCAATTTTTTGAATTGTAACCTTACAACTTTAAACTAGACATGTTAGAGATTACATTGGAAAATAAAACACAACAATATCACTTATTAGTTAAAACATTATAATGTTTAACCAAGAGGGCGAGAAAACTATATAAAAAATTCAATTCACTTTTCTCATGGTGAATCTAAAATTTTTGTCAATCAAAATATATGAGGTTTTAAGGCCCAACATGTATAACCCCAATCAATTTATAGCTTCTCAAAATCTGCTCTACATTTTCCTTTAATAAATTTCAATTTTGTCGACAACACATAGGTTTTCTTCAACTTCAACACATTTTGTCGACAACACATTTTGGTGCCTTGGGCATTTAGGGGTTACCGGTAGTTGAAATAAAAATTATATTCCTCAAAAGCTAAAGTGTTTTTTTACTTTTAAAAATAATTATAAGAAAAGCAAAACAAAAAGTGAGACTATAGGAGCTTGTATGAAATCCATTTTGTTCCCCATACAGACTTTGGTGCGGTAGGGATTAATCAAATTCAGTATGTGTCGAAATATACAAGAAAAGTGGTTATAGAATAAAATGTACATTTGGGGATTCTTTGCAAGTTGTTAGGTGTAAGAAAAATTAATAGAAGAAACTTCATTTTGTCAAGTTCAAATTAGTTATGAGGGATGTACATGGTAAGTTAATCGGTCCCCAAATAGTTTTTATTTTATTTTACTTGCACCCCTGTAATTACTTGGAGTGGCCGAGCAAGGGGGCCAGTCCACCCCGGCCTAAAACACTTTGTTAGACTTAAGGTTGATCACCCATTTCCGACCACTTAAGCAATTCAGCCTATCTGCGGTATGCAGAAAGTTCAGGAAATTTTTTTGCAGTGTAGAGAAATAGATTTCAGGTGGATTTCATAATTTCAAAATTTTTTTTCCTCAAAATCAAAATTACCATGAATTTTTTTTGTGAAGATTCTATTTGCCCCATTCCCGATCAGTAGGCCAACATATTTCCAACCATAGGATGGTCCCAAAATCAATGCAAGGCTTTCAATGTACACATTGTGATCATTGTGTGCTTTCAATGTACACCTCTTAAACATTCTTGTTGCTCTTGCAGGGCCACCAAAATGTGAGTTGTCACCTACACTTGAGCTGATCGGAAATGGAGCACCCTATTGAACGCAAATGGGATGCTGGTCGGAAATGGGGTACCTCCTTTACTAAGATAATTTTGCTTGTCATTTTGACTTCAAAACTCACTGTGAAAATTGGCTCTTTTATCTACACGTAGGCTTAGGTTCAGGTATGCTAGAACAAGGTGATCTGTTCCTGAAATGTACATCCTGAGTACATGTGCTAGCTTCCTTTTCACGAGAGCCTCTGGATTCAAACCTATTCGGTACCTTGTTTCACCGCCTTTTCAGAATTCACATTGAAATTTGAATTTCGGGAATTGAATTTGACAAGCTCTCTGTTCCTTGAAGTGGGTGCTTGGATTTGGGTATTTGAGAAATCTGCTAGTCAATGAATTGTCGACCTTTGGGTTTGAGGTTTTGTAGTTTCGATCTGGAAGCTTGCGAATTCTACAAATTTGTTGTTTCAATTGGTCAAATTGGACAGCTTTTGAGGCGATTGGGTAGCGAGAAGTGGCCATGGCGATGGGTCCGTTGGTGGAGGAGGATCTTGACATTGGCCTCTATGGGGACGAACCTGAAGAGCCCTTGCTTCCAAAGAAAAAGGTACAATTTAATGGTGTTAGTTTTTTAATTTTTTAATTTTCGAACTGATTGTGGGAACTCGCTTATTCGAAAGCGTGTTTTGGAATCGAATGGACCAAATAATGTATCACGTGAATTGGATATATGAGCTATTGTTTTGAATCARTGAATTAGGTCACAATGTAGGGTTTAAGCGTCAAATTTAAGTCACATCTTTCATTYATAAATTTACAGAAAAACACATGAAGATTGAGTATAGATTGCGCTTCTAGCTCGTGCAATTACCATTGTTTGTTTCATTTTTTCATTTTTCWTTTGAAGTGGTTGTGAGKTTTCATATATTTGATAGCGTGGAATTGGAATCGGAACAGTWAATCACGTTTTTCTCTTCTTTCTGGAAGMTGTGATTTGCAATATGTCGTCTTCTACGATTGTGGAATTGCTTGCCCATGAGACTTTCATCAAGCTTCTGATAAGGTTTTAATATATGACAGTATTGCATTCGGGGATGAAATTTGGCTAAATTTCGATCTCAGTGAATCAATTGTTGCTTTGTAGGATTAGAGCAATTGTTGCGAATCAGAGAATTATGTCTCAATGTAGGGTTTCAGCATCAACTTTCAACTCGTGTCTATGATTCTTTAAGTTTACAGACGTAACTATAAGACTGAGTATCGATTAGATTTCTGGCGTACTGAGTAAATCACATTCTTAGGGAAAGATGCTGTTTTCCTGGGACTTTTCTGAAGCCCTTGACTTCTTTTTGTGAGTTATATGGTATACTACAATGGGATTTACATGGTTTCAATGTGCAGTTGTCAACCCGTACTCTGCATCACGGACGAGACTGTATTTCGCTTTAATTGAATGGTTGWTATTATTCTATTTTCAGTTTGGGTACAGTCATCTGTATGTAGCAATTCAGAACATTTCCATGAGTTATATTCCTCATGGAATTCATTGTGAATAAATCCATGCCTTCCGTCAAAGGTTCTTCCTTGCAGTGGTTTCCTCTGGGGCAGTATATGCAGATCCCACTAGGATGTTGCGAGATTAATTTATTATTCATACTTTGCAGAGGGCTATCTTATAATGTTATAATTTAATTTATGGCTTTATCATTCAACAATAATACAGGTTCCTATGGGAGATATATACGAGGCATCTAGGGCGGGAGACATTGAGCGTTTGAGGCTCCTGCTGGACGAAGGAATCAATGTAAATGCTCGTGACAACTGGGACTCGGTGGCGCTGTATTACGCGTGCTTGGCAGGGCATCTCGATGCAGCTCGTATATTGTTGGAGAAAGGGGCCATTTGCAGTGAAAACACGTTCGATGGCGATAGGTGTCACTATGCATCTTTGAATCTGTCCATACGCAGGCTTTTAAAGGCATTCGAAGCTCGGCCTCCCCCTCTTGATCCCCTGCCTCGGTCTTTCCGCGAGCTTTTCGTCTGCTTTGGTCCCAATTTCAGGTACCCACAGCTTTAGATGTCAAAATTTTGGGTTCAGGGCCTTGGTAGTTTTATATATGTGGATATTATGGGACGCCTTAGCATGATTCATACTTTCATAGGGTCTCCCTATGCTAATAATGATCATTACTAGGGCMTCGCTTTCATGCATAAGCAGGTCTTCCGTATAATCCTTGRGACCRTAGGGAGACCATTCCATAAAGTATAGACAAGATTCTCTCGATGATGTTGTCTAAAAGTWCCTGAAATAGTTCAATTTYACTGAAAACATTTTTAGGTTGTTATTTTATTAGAATGGATTCTTTGAATTCTTACTCAGYGTTTGGCGTGTGGACAGGTATCTTGAGGGCTCTCCTACAGATTATATCGATCATGACAGAGAGATTGGGGATAGTCTTGGACCTGATATTCTGTTTTACGTTGGGGGAAGGCCATTGGGAGCTCACCGTGCTTTACTTGCAGCCAGGAGTCCATTCTTCAAGAAAAAGTTTGCAGCTGAGTGGGAACACCGGRAAGAAGTTCGYTTAGCAAATCCGAAGCTTACCTTTGCTGCACTTTTCAGCTTGGTTCATTATTTCTACACAGACAGGTTGGATGTTGCAGTTGAGGACATGGAGGATCTAGTGCGAATCTGCAAATATTGCAGGTGCGTGGGTTTGCAGAATGTTTTGGAGAAGGAGATGGTGCATCAGAAATACGCTGATTACAAGTCTATCAAAAGAGTGGATGATTCTCAAAAAAGGTTCATTTTCCAAGGATCGTCTTTGCCTGAATGTGAGCGTCTGCCTGCAGCACTTCACAGTCTCCTTACKTTGKCACTTACGAACTCGGGYCAAAGAAAAAGTGCTATTSGTAATGACGACGAGAATAAACTAAAGCCATCCTTAGAGAAAACGAAGCCGTCTGACAGTGAGGTAAGATGCTTTTCTTGCAGATATGTTTGAAGATATGCTTTGTTATTCAAGGTTGCCATGCACCGGAAAGATTATTTTCCTTCTTCAATAGTAATAGCACATATATCGGTGTATCCATTATTAACCTAGTGGAAAATTTAGGTAGGGAACTCATTTTCTTAAATAGTCACCCATTTGCAATGCAAGTCATCCAAACTCGTGACKTGTAGTAAGAAATGAWATACTTCTAGGTTCTATCACAGTCAAAGATGCTTCCGTGAGATTCCTCCTAGATGCACTACTCAGGGTTCAAGGGTAGTCTCGGTTTTTGATTGTGATCCTACTACTTTAAACTTCAACAATTTATAACTTGTTCACATGATACCCAAATAATTTATGCTTTAGTGTGTTGAATCCTCCTTCATTTTTTTTCATTCTTATAGTAGAAACCACTCAGTAAAAAGACTGAAAGCTAATGGAATGGGTTCCCTATGTTAACTTTGCAGAATGTTTCACATTTTGTTACCTACCTTGGAGCTTCATCAATGATTTTTTTCAACCCTCTATAAGTGTGGAAGCGGCCATTTTGGGCCAATTCGGCATTTGTGAAAGTTAGAGAGGTAGACGTGAAATTAGACCTGATCCGTTTCCCCATTTTATGGCAGATTTGGAGTGTGGAAGCTTCGGGAGTACTGTTTGGACGCCATGGCCGTGAACTTTGAGATTTTTGCTGGCACACCAGAGTTCAGGCGAATGCTCTGGTGTCTTCCACCTCCTTCTGGAGACTTGGCTGAGAGGACAACTGCTCCGAAGGCTCCTGGAGAAGAGGGTGGGCAAGCTGAAGAGAATGTGCTCGATGACTTGCGTGAAAAGTGGTTAAACGAAGAAGGCTCTGAATTAAACAAACGTGATGAGAGTGCCCTTGCATTTGATAAGCGATTGGAGCAGCTTGTTGCCCTTGCTGAGAAGGAAGACTTGCGGAATGAAGAATCTCTGTAGCTCTGGCTTCTCTCAATGCTCCACACATTTTTGACTCCTATCGATGGTAATGGAAATTTGAGTCAATTGATGGAGGTCTATATTACAGTAGAGATTCTTTCGTAAGTCTTTTGTGAGACCTCATTATGTGATAGAATATCTCTCCCGAGATTCACAGGGAAGGATTATAATAATACTAACCATTTACAACTCCTTCAGCGTTTCGGCTATGGGTCCCTATTTTCATGAGGTCTTCTAGAGCTAGCAAATCATTTTATGTAGAATTTTCAATATAACTTTGTTTTGTGTTGACCAAGGTTTGCTTGAATGCAAGCATAATTTTAGGTTTCTCTGCCATTTTTCTTCTCTTTGTGGGCTGTTTTTAGGAGAGGTTGTCTTTCGTGGGTGTGTACAGTGCAGGTGCATCTAGGTGTGCAAGGGTTTCGATTGGCCTTGGAATTTCCAAAGCCTACACAACTCCAAAATAGGGCACCGTCTGCACTACTCACGTGCAATTGCATCCTCCTTTTCATGATAGCTGTGGTAATTTAGTTTAGGCCAAAAGATTGAACTTCAAACTGAAGCTTCAGTTTCGGTTCAATTGATATAACATAGCTTTACCTAAAATTCGAGAGGTTGGAAGGGGCATTTCAGGGATGTTCCATCAGTAAGCAGGATGAGCACTTTGAAGAAGAYCTTGCGGACGTGTGCTTCTTGGTGGCAAATGAGAAGTTTATGTGTCGTCGTTTAGTATCGTGTGCTCGGTCTGATTCTCGAGGACAATAAGAGGAATTTAGTGAAGGAGTAGCAGCGAGTAGAGAAATGGATTCCGGGGCTCTCTGCCTGTTTTGCAAGAATACGATTTGAGCGCCGCAGCCTTTGAGAAAAGTCTTGGGGTACATGTGAGCTACGTGGTCGTGGTCAAATGTCATTCCTTGTTTCTTATCCTCCGATTTGCTTGAAGGCTCTCTAAGCCCTCAAATTTCCTAAGGCTTGTCACTGACCTAGAATGCAGCAATGGATGATGATTTGTGAATCCTCATGAAAAAGAAGTTGGAGCCTTGCCCGAGACCGAAACCACGGCCTTTCAAACGTCCTGAAGAACTTGACATCATAACCCAGATTGCTAAGGGCATGCATTACATCACACGCAGCAATATGCGCATGGGGAGCTCAAGTGCTCTAACATTCTCGTCAAGAAGTTCGACGATTATCTTGAAGTGAAGATTGCTGACCTTCGGGGCTCTCAGAAACTTGGCAAAGTTTGAGATGCGAAGGCGTTCGAACAAGCAAGTCAAACGAGGCGGCCCCGATGGACTGCTCCCGAGGCTATTGATCTTTATGGTGGGAAGGAGCCTCCCAGCGAGTTGTTGAAGAAAAGCGACGTCCCGGGAGCGACGTCTATAGCTTCGGGATGACTTGCTATGAAGTTGTGACAGGAAAATACCCTTTTGATGGAATAGAAGGGGACGAACCACTAAAGCAGATACATGCAGGCGTGAGGCCGGAGCTCCCTGGCGAATTGGATGAGGATCTCAAGGGGCTCATAAAAAAGTGTTGGGATCATGACCCAAACAAGCGTCCAGAATTTGGTGAAATCGTTACCCTGTTGAATTACATCAGATCCAAGAAGCCTGTTGTTGTGTCGAACAAATTTTCTAGCAAAGACATGGTCCTGAGCCTCATGAAGAAGATTTCCCAAGTTCATGGAGTACTTACTAGTCTGCTAGGGATGGTACGGCAAGGGAAAGAACACGCGAGTGATCCAAGTGTGTGGGGCGAGAAGGGCGATGGTGGGTTTCAACTAAGTGATAGTGCTCTTGCAGTACCCGAGCAGTTGCGAATTCAGCCGGACAAGCTCGAAAAACTGCGACGCATTGGAAGTGGGAAATCTGCTTTAGTGTACGAGGCAACCTGGCTGGGTTGCACGTTCGCTGTGAAGGTGTTCAAAACCCCCTCAACCCCTCCACCATCCGAGATCTGCAGAAAGAAGTAGACTTTCTGATCAACCTAAGTCGCCATCCTTGCATACAGATGGTTGGGTTGGGTTGTCCGTGGATTGCAATCAACGGTGTTCCATTGTGATGGAGTTCATGGATGGCAATTTGCAAGACTTGATTGAATCTCGAATGAGGAGAAGGACCTCAGTTACAGCGGAGAAGGAGAAAGGGCTTCCGGTGGTGCCTTTAATTTTGAGCTCCATGAAGCCCTGCCCATCATCTCCAAGATTGCATTAGGAATGGCATTTCTTCACTCCAAGGGCGTGATGCATCAAGACTTGAAGTCAGGGAACGTGCTAGCGAAGGAACATGCCGAGAGCATCGATGTAAAGCTGGTGGACTTCGGGATGTCGTTACATGAGCTTGAAAGCCAAGGACATGGTTCCCACTTGGGTATTGGCACCGGCTTCTGGCGGGCGCCGGAAGTGCTTCCAGGAGGTGACCGTTTGAAGAAGCCCGATCTCAAGGCAGCAGACGCATATAGTTTCGCTATGACATGCTATGAAGTTTTGACAGGGAAAATACCATTCTCAAATCTACGACGTCCTGTGATTAACGGGGAAAAACCAACGTTGCCTGACCTGCTGCATCCAGGGATGAAGGTGCTTGTTCAGCAATGTTGGCATGCAGATCCTGTTATTAAGAGACCAAACTTCACAGAGATTTGTGAAGAACTCCAAAAGATTCGGCCGTCAAGACCAAGCTGAGTCTTGTAGAGTGTACAATCCCATCTTGGTGCTTCAACTTATCCCCAACTGCGTCGGAATCCCTGGTAATGACAGTGATGAATTAATGTGCTAACTGGTCATAGTCATTATAATGTTGATTTTCAAGCACCAAACTTGTGACATTGAAGTATAGGTCGTAAGTTTTAGTCAACTTTCGTGTAGATCTGAGACCCCAAACAAGAATTTGAAAAAAGTGCCAATTTCTTGAGATCTTTCTATTACATCAATTTTGAAGATTTGAGTTGAATTTTAAATCCCACGACTAAAATTCAAGGCGGGACAGGATTCCAAACAGACATTCTCATTTCTTTGATCCAATATGAGTTTGGGTTCTTGACCACAACTATCCTTTGGTGCCTTTTGAGTCTGTGTGAATCCCTGAGCACCCAAATCCAGACCCTTTTGAACTCATTCCAACCAAATTGTCACTGAAAATGAGACCCACACAAATAGATTGTACTAATGGTAGTGGAGACATGCCTGGAGCTACAAGGAAATGGACAAATAATTGGACTACACCATTCAAAAGATTATCTGATTCCTTCAAAGGCCTCCCAATTTTGGAGAACTTGAATCTTGAAGGAAGTGGAATCCAAAGTTGACTACAATCCTTTGGAAATTTGAGCAAATTGAAAGTGTTGAACCAAAGGTAATGTTATGAGCTTGTGGAGCTATTAGATTCATGGGCAGGCCTCTAAAATTTGGAAGTCTTGGATCGTCAAAAACGTGGAATTCAAAGTTTATCCAAATCTTTTGGTGACATAGAGCAAGTTGAAAGTGCTAAATTTAGGGTTTTGTTTTAAGCTTGTGGAGCTACCACGTTCATTTGAGGGCCTCCAAAATTTGGAAGACTTAAATCTCCAAGGAAGTAGAATCCAAAATTATTCATATCTATTGGAGTATTGGAATGTACTAGGGACCCTACTACAGCTACATTTTTTTTTAACGGCCACAAACATGAAAGGAAAAAATTGAAATACTAGGGACCCTCCTGTAGCTACATTTCTTTGGGAGCGGACACAAACATGCCTTCGATTAGGAGCACATAGAGGTTCTACAAAATGGTAACTTTATATACAAATTCACATGACAAATACACATGACAAATTCACTTACCATAGTCATGAATCCTCCCCATTGCAAGTATCGAAAATGCCAGAACGCCAACCAATGGTCCAAGTGATGAAGACCTTCTTCGCATGCAGCACCGGAGGACAACCACCACRATCGAATGGCAAGGTACCGTGTCTCAGCTTCATCGACAGTCTTGGATTCCTTGTACTGCTTGCAGAGAGTGATGTTTTGTTGCTGGAATGCCTCCTTGATATGTTTTTGCATGTATTTGTGGAGAGAATTGCTCCAGTGGAGCAAGCAAGTTCGTTCACGATTGTCCACTACCTCATTGGGGGACCCACTTCCGTACACAATCCGAACAGCATTCAAATTTGCCATGGCACTATCTGCCATGAATCCCTTGAAGTTCACTTGTTCCACTCCGTGTTGAGCCATGACTGCGTTCAGTGATCTCCAGAATTGAACGTGGATCTCTGTGTCTTCCGATTGCATATTATAGGTGGCAATGGTCATGACTTTTTTGTACTGGGCATTGTATACGTGGCAAGCCGTGGTGCTCCATTCGTGAACACGCCTAACGTGATTGAACATGATCCACGCATTTTGTAGGTCGCCTCCTGATTGCATGCGGCGGACTAGGTCCACTCCACTTCTTGGACCTTCAAAGAGCATCTTGAAAAGGTAGACCTTTTCCTTTCCTTGGCCTAGAAAGACGCTGTCATGGATAAACTCGAACTTGGACTCCTTCTTCATCGTCATTATGTTGTCGATGACCCCTCCCTTGTTGTTCGAGCGGAATGAGGATATCACGTTTCTAATGTTAGGACTGTTAAGGTATTGGAATCTGTCCATGATTTCTTCTAGTTCCTGTCCTTTCAACATCTCTTTCTCTCCCTCTCCATTGTGAAACAGGTAGTTCGTGAGGAACTCCTTGCTTGCGGAAAGTGCAATTGCAGAGTTTGTGGCCGTCGGCGTTTTGGCCAATTGCTCTGCAATGAGTCCCGATATTTTTTCTGCCGAGTCTCTATACATGCCCATCGCTACAGGGTGGGCATGATCCCCAAAGTGAATCGCAGCCCTAGTCATTGTCTCACTATCGCCGTACGCATAGTATATCCTAGCGTCGCAAACATTGAGGCACATCGGAGTACTCTTGCAAACCTTGCATACAAGAGTACAATCCTTGGGCAGACTATCTCCTATAACGAAAGGGAAGACTGTGTATCCGCTCCATTCTGTCTCATTTTTTTTGGAAGCCCTCTTAAGATAGTCACAGTCTGTATTTTGACAAGCGAGGTGTCCAGCGCAGTATGACTTACAGAATTTCAAGTTGTCCGGGTTGTGGATGTTTGTTGTGACAAGCTTGCACCAAGGGTGTCCGTCGTATCTTTTGTCCATCCCGTCCAAGTTCTTGGCTGCCGAGGAAGAGGAGGAAGAGCGACATGGAGGCAGCTCAAAGATGACGTCACCGTTAAATTGCGTCGGCAGGTACTCCACGCGGTGGTGTTTGACAACATTGAGATCTATTAGGGACAGTTCATTCCGAGAGTGCTTCACTTTCGCCAATCTTTTCAAGCACTCCATTATGCTGACCTGCTGAACAAGAGAAGGATGTAGAGGCGGACGAGATCTAAGAGACGTAGTAGGACTACTACATGAGGTGTTTGGCTCTGTCTGCGCTATTCCTTTTTTGCTGCACTCCAAAGGAATTGAACGCTTTTGCTTCCCAAGTGCCAAGTCAGGTGACTCACCCTTTGACTCGCTAGACAATTCTACAATAGACTCTAATTTTTCTACCTTCACAAATGGGAGAACTGTGCTCTGAGGAAACACGAGGCTGGCCTCAGGAGTTGCACTTGGTGAAACTGTCCGCGCAACATAAGGCATGTCCACGGTTGAATTATCTGAATGGCGACTTCGAATTCCCGTTGACATACCTAGCATAGAGAGCGGAAGTCCATAAGCCCGATAGTTCCCAAGGCTTAGGTACCAGCAATGGCCTTCCCCTTCCTGACATTTGAAAATAGAGATAGACTGCTCTAATTCACCTAACTGAGACACCTTCTCCTCTTCAATATAGATAGAGGACTCCACAAATCTAAAGCGGACGTGAAGGAGATGACTCATGACTTTAGCACACTCTCCGTCTGTGGTTGGAAACACAAGCGGGACATCCTGACCATGCACTCGGATACAAGCCATCCTAACGAAACAAGGACAAGAGACAGGGGCATTCGCAAGACAGCTAGGAAGTGGAAATCGAGGAGGCACGCAAACAAGTTTGTTCTCATATAGAACCTTTCTATCCAATGATTTATAATTGCGTGAGAAGGATGATAGTTTCGGTAAGAATTAAAGTTCGTTACCGCAATAAAGGGTAAAATCAGACCGCCATATAAAAGTTCAAGTCGTGCAATACTTCCCACTTATTCATGATGAACGGGAGAGAGGTATAAAGGTAATTAAAAATGGTAGCGATGTCAATAATTAAATGCTGCCCGTTACATTAGTATTACCGATTATTTAGATATGTCTCGATATGAGCGGAATGAAATGGCGGCGGAGATCCTTGAAATAGGCAAAGCCTTTAAGTTGCCCACACATATACATTAATTGGGCTGCCTAAAGCACGCAATAATATGCTTGACGGCCGCTTGAAGTAAGAGATTTAAATATGTCCACCGTACATCAAATTTGAATTGTTGGAACTATCCTATAAGATGGCCAGCTACATTCTCAACAAAGCCTTTTTATTTCCTTCAACGAACTTGGGTGGAGGAGAAGAGAGGGAGGCCGATTGTAGACAAATTCTGTTCCATGTGTGTAGAACTACCTAGTGCTGATCATGTGCTTCCTTTGTTGAGGAAGAAGAAAAGGCGCATTTCATTTTACTTTTCGTCATCGAAGTCACTTAGGAAGTCTAGGATGAACAAGAAGAAGGTTGTCTCGAAGATGTCTCAATCAACCCCAGGGGAACTGAGGAAGTCCCTCCGCTTTGGTGGAGGAAGTAGCGGAGGCGAGGATGCTGGTGCTGCAAAGAATGCTATTGCAGGGAGCGACGCGCAGCATGATTCAAGCGGCGACCAAAATGAAGGTGAAGAAGACAATGTTTCCACTGTGAGTATGCATACATTCAAATCTCATTGCTTCTTTTCATCTCTTTGAATTCATGGTTGGAGTTCGTTAGAAAATTTAGAAATGGCCCAGACACAGCACACTCGTGAGGCAGCCTAGGGCCTTCGCATACCATTCACCTCCCGGCGCCACGAATCCCGCTAACTTAGAGACCGGAGGCCGGGATAGGCGTCCCGCAAGGTGACAGCCACCACCGGCCTCGGCGTGGCAGGGGAGGGCCACCACCGTCCTTCGCGGCCCCACTAGCCTCAGCGTGGCGGGGAGCCTGCCTGGCTTGTGGCCCCACCAACCTCAGCTCGGCAGGGAGCCCGTGGGGGTCGCTCCCCAGCAGCCTCGGCGGGGCAAGGGCTCGCGTGGCCTGCGCCCCACCCGCCCCGCTCCCCACCAGCCCCCGAGCTCGCGACGCATCCTCCCTTGGCGCGGTGTGGGAGGACGCCACCTCGGGGGGGCCGGCCATGTGCCGCGCCCTTGGGGTGCCATGCCACCACGTACCATGTGGATAAAGAGGCATGCGGGCTACATTCCCTCCCAACATTCCACATGCAAGGAAGGCGTCGTCCGCATTATGGCACGCCTCCACAAGTATAGGATCTACTAATTCGGGAAACGTAATTCCACCAACATGCATAGTTTCATTCTCCAACATCCAACCATGCAACGCTATGTTTCATTGTCTCTCCTCCTCACCGCATGTATGAGCTCAAGGAAGCAATACAACCAATTTCTTAGATATCTCCATGTTTTGAGTGTGTTTTCTGAATTGTGGCCGCAATGAATGCACAGAGGGAGGAGCGGGCTCTGGAGATGAGAACAACGCGTAGCCGCGCCAGAGACGGAGACAAAGATATGGAAGACGCTCCAATGCCGCGGGTTCGCAAGATCTCCAGCCAATGCAAGGTCCATATTTCTCCACAGTCAATGACATTAGATTTTCAGATTCATTAGATGCAACGAAACCAGTATATGCATAGTTGGGGGAATGCAAAGTAGCTAGCGCGCCCAAGGACGGAAGGAAACTGAATGGCGCGGAGCGAGTGCTGCCGGCTCTCAAGCTCGAGCTGTTGTCTCCAGATGGATGCTGCCTTGCCTCCACCCGCGGGGGGCTGGGCGTGGCAAGGTGGTGCGCTGGGTTCTAGTTTCGCCTTCGGGTGTGTTTGAAAAAAAAGGGACCCACTTTGAGGGGGTCGAGTTGAAGCCCTCAAGGCATCAATCGGATCCGACTAGGGTCCAGCTGGTGCGGGCTCGATCCCCAGAAAGTGGGTCCCTAAACATTTTGACTACCGCCACGAGGTCACCGCGACGCCACCGTGACCGGCGCGAGGCAGCTCGTCACGGGCCCCGGGCCAGCGCGCCCAAGGACGGAAGGAAACTGAATGGTGCGGAGCGAGTGCTGCCGGCTCTCAAGCTCGAGCTGCTGTCACCAGATGGACGTTGCCTTGCCTCCACCTGCGGGGGGCTGGGCGTGGCGAGGTGGTGCGCTGGGTTCCAGTTTCGCCTTCGGGTGTGTTTGAAAAAAAAGGGACCCACTTTGAGGAGGTCGAGTTGAAGCCCTCAAGGCATCAATCGGATCCGACTAGGGTCCAGTTGGTGCGGGCTCGAACCCCTGAACGTGGGTCCCTAAACATTTTGACTGCTGCCACGAGGTCACCACGACGCCACCGCGACCGGCGCGAGGTAGCTCGTCACGGGCCTCGGGCCAGCGCGCCCAAGGACGGAAAGAAACTGAATGGCGCGGAGCGAGTGCTGCCGGCTCTCAAGCTCGAGCTGCTGTCACCAGATGGACGCTGCCTTGCCTCCACCCACGGGGGGCTGGGCGTGGCGAGGTGGTGCGCTGGGTTCCAGTTTCGCCTTCGGGTGTGTTTGAAAAAAAAGGGACCCACTTTGAGGAGGTCGAGCTGAAGCCCTCAAGGCATCAGTCGGATCCGACTAGGGTCCAGCTGGTGCGGGCTCGACCCCCAGAACGTGGGTCCCTAAATATTTTGACTTCCGCCACGAGGTCACCGCGACCGGCGCGAGGCAGCTCGTCATGGGCCCCGGGCCAGCGCGCCCAAGGACGGAAGGAAACTGAATGGTGCGGAGCGAGTGCTTCCGGCTCTCAAGCTCGAGCTGCTGTCACCAGATGGACGTTGCCTTGCCTCCACCCACGGGGGGCTGGGCGTGGCGAGGTGGTGCGCTGGGTTCCAGTTTCGCCTTCAGGTGTGTTTGAAAAAAAAGGGACCCACTTTGAGGGGGTCGAGCTGAAGCCCTCAAGGCATCAATCAGATCCGACTAGGGTCCAGCTGGTGTGGGCTCGACCCCCTCAAAGTGGGTTCCTAAATATTTTGACTACCGCCACGAGGTCACCGCAACGCCACCGCGACCGGCGCGAGGCAGCTCGTCACGGGCCCCGGGCCAGTGCGCCCAAGGACGGAAGGAAACTGAATGGCGCGGAGCGAGTGCTGCCGGCTCTCAAGCTCGAGCTGCTGTCACCAGATGGACGCTGCCTTGCCTCCACCCGTGGGGGGCTGGGCGTGGCCAATTGGAAGCTCTCCATTGTTCTGTGCATGTTTTCTACTTGTGAATAATTATTGGGTTCTGTTCTTTACTGTAGATTTTGGATGGTCACCGAGACAGCCCTTCTAGCTTGGCTGACCCTAACGCCCCAATCACCGGAGTAGTTGTTGCTGATCATTCTGAGCCAAGGACTCCTGTTGATAAGAATTTGAATGTGTCTAGTGACTCCAACAATGAGGATGAGGGGGACATGGTAAGGTTCAAGGACATTATGAGTGCTGCTAGTCATGCTGCAGATGCCTTGAAGGACTCCGAGCTCAGTCGCAATACCAATTGGCCTGGTCACCTCATTGCTGGATTTACTCACAAGCGAAAGCGGCCTGTGTTTTCTCCAGAGAGCTCGGAGACTAAGTATAGTTCAAAGCCACAGACTTCCATGTCTATTGCTAAACCAGAGTTCGAGGAGTTGTCGGGGTCTGAGGGTAGTGATAGCATTGGGTGGTTTGGGGATGTCATCATCCTTCTTAGCTCCGACTCTGAGGATGATGTTGAGATTCTTGAAACTTGAGTACATTGGAATGTATTCTGTGATTTGTATATCTTGTCCGTTTGATGGTCCATTGGCGAGAATTCACTTTGGACACTCAGCAAATCATTATATACCAGTGATGTGTATTGCCACTTCGAAGTAAAGTATGAGTTTTAGTGGCCAACATTTCAAGTTCTTGTATATCTCATCATTTTTATATGTCAGCAATATTCTATTCATCTTGTTTTGTGGTTGCTATGGCAGATGGATGTGTTGCCTATCAATGAAACTCAAGATGAGAGAATTCTTGAGACTCCGGGGACTGATGAAACAACTCAACCGGAAATAGGAGACRAAGAAGAAGAAGAAGGCCATGCAATGGATGAAGACGTGGTGGATGACGAGGAGAAGGACTTACTGGAAGATGACCTTCGGAGGCTTCAAAAGGTGGACTCCGTTTCTACCATCAATGAATTGAGGATGAAACCGGAGAACTTGTTTCGACTTCCAATTCCACTCTGCAGGCTTGTGGCCATGCCAATGGTGCGACCAACTTTATCATGCGATGCTCAATTACTGGAGAGAGAATTTGCATGCGGGTATCGAGATGGGGCGGCTGTATTCTATGTCTCCACCACAAATGAGGCAGGCGAGACTTCTGAGTTCACCGCGGAAGAGATGGACAAGTAGGACCCCCTGTGGAAGCAGAAAAATGCTAGCTTCGAGGCATATGTTGACTCCCAGAGTGACCTCAAGTTCTTGAAGAACTTAAAACTCTTTGTTTGCGATGGCAATCACAGACGCTTGGCATGGATGAATGTGATATCGAGGATGTATTCCACGAAACTGGATTGGCACTATGCGGTGGACTGTATTGTTCTGGACACGAAAGGGAAAATTGAGCTTGTCATGCAGGTCATGCATGACATCAACAAGTGAGTTTCTTGAACCCCTTCTCCTGTGCTACTAGTTCTTGAGAACGATTTCCATCGAATGCTGCAGCCGAAATATGAAGTACTGAATGCATTCCCACATTCTCGATATGCAGATCTACAGAAGACTCCCACGTCAAGACTAACCTGGTGCATACCTTGTATCGAGTCCAAAAGTACGGCTTGCTACCGATGGATAGATTCAACGACATGCTTAGGCCCTCTGAGCGGAAGAGATGTGTATCGCTACCACTGAGGAAAACTTGGTATTCCATGCCTGCTGAGGTCTTCACCTCATTTGTCTTCAGGGTGAGTTAGAAAATACATTGATCTGTCGATTCCATTACGTTTCTTATGTTCAATATCGTCTTCTCCTCAACTTCTTTGTTTTTCCTAATACTACAACTTTGTAGCAAGAGATCGCGCTCGCRGCGGATGCGGCGCTWCRAAARTACCATGAGACCACACYRGTGGATGAGAAGACTGATGAAATGGCKGCTCATGCCATGAGGGTAGGAGCCAAGGAAAAAAACATGAAGCTGTATGTGAAGATGATCAAGTTACKTACAGTGGCTAATCCCGCCCACGGCACTGCATTCCTTGAAGAGGTCAGTTTGGGATTTCTATGAAAGCACGAAGTCACTCTCTATACATAGTATGTTCATTCACACACATGATTTAATTAATTGGTGGTGGTGTAGGTGGAGAGGCACTGGAGCTCAAACGAGGTGCCGGAGATGACGTTGGAGAAATTGCAAATGGTCGCCACTTGCAACACCACACCCGAGCACAAGGTCAAATTCTTGCAATGGTGGAACTCCTCCGTTCCATCACATGATGCCAGGAAGTTTCCAGCAAAGCCTGTATCCGAAACACACTTGGGTCTTTTCTTAAATAAGTGTGTGTGGTTTGCCGGGGTATGTGCCTCTCCCAAGTTATTTGTTGAGTTGTAGTGTTTTGTTTATTGTGTTTAGCAACTACATTTTCAATTTGTAACAATCTCCTCATCTCCATTTTCCTCCTGATCATTCCTAATACTTTTGTTGTCCCATTTGTTTAGATTGAAGATGCAGCGGTGGAGTACTTTGAAGAGGTTGTCACACAGGACAACATGAAGATCAACATGAACGCACCCTTGCAACTTGAGACCTTACTGGAGTACGTGGAGGGATGGAGGAGGAAGGTTTRGGACCACGGGTTCCATCCTTACTTGAAAGGGACAAATTACTTCAGAAAGGGGGACTCCTTCATGACTTACGAGGGGTCAAACTTGGTGGTTCGGAGGSTGTTGTACCRGTATGTTTCTAGGCCGTTGTATCTATCTACGCATTACTCTACTAGTAAATGTCAAATTCTCTTGAATGCACTTCATTTCCATTACGTTGAGACAKTGTGAAGTGGGTGAATGACTTCAATTACGAGGAAGTCCCCTTAATGCTTGTTTCAAATTCTCTACAGGTACTTCAAGTATGAACTTGAAGGAAAAGATGCAATAGAACGGAAGGACCTCCCGCCTTTCTTAGCAGCATGGCTGGACCGCAGCTCTGGAGACTGCATGTTCTCGCCGAACCAGCTGTGCACATTCACCACAACTCATCTCAGTGGAGGGGCATGGTATTTGGACTGCGCCCCGGCATTCACTCATCCATCAGAGGTGCAATTATGTGCATCTTTGGATGGCATAGGTGCCATTGATTTGGAAGTTGACGAGTTTGCCGGCATGACGGACAGGTAGAGGAGGAAGGCAATTGCAAGAAGGGAAACCAATGATCGAAGGAAAGCGGCTCGATTCCAAGTCCTTCTGACCGCCAAGGAAACCAAGGAGGCAAACCGGATAGCCAAATTGGCGGAGAAGGAGAAGGAGAAAGAGAAGGAAGAAAAGGCCAAAGCCAAAGGAAAGAAGAAGGTCGAGGATGGCGGCCAAATTCCAGCGTCCTCCACGGTGGATCAAGGCTCTGAGATGCAAGACGGATCTGAGAGCGGAGTCAAGAAAAAGGCAACGTTGTCACAGCTCACTAAAGAGGTCATCACTCATGTGACGCAAGCGTTTGTCCTCACCAATGACGATTTGGCAAAGTCTGACAATCTTATCCTCAACATCTCCATTGATGATCTCGTCGACGACATGGAGTCGAAGGACAAGACTTCGTACAAAGAAGTCTTAGACTTTTTGAGAAAGGTATGCACTGTATTATCAAGTTGAAACTGTGGTTGTATGTTTCCATTCTCATCATTGCAATCTAGATATGGATCTCATTTTCGGATGTATCATACCTTGGTAGGTGTCGGCAGGGAAGACTCGGATGCTTAAGGGTATGACAAAACCTACGCCGGGGGTGGACGTCATGTTCTTCGACTGCCCTGACAACTTGCCCGTGCCGGGACTGTCTTCTCCGCCAGATGAGGTGCCTGATTGGAACAAAGACGTAGGAGATGAAGCCCTGCAAGCGGCATTCAGTTTTGCTTCCAATCATCTGCAAGACCACGGCTGCATCATTGTGTTTCATTCATGGAGCGCCAAAGCGAAGTCCGATATTCTTGGATTGTGTGAGACGTACGAGATGGTGAAGAAGAAGGAGTGGATGGGGATGAACCACATGCACCTGACCTCGGCTATAGACAAAATGAAGACAGTAAGATCCATCCTACTTGTCTACCTTCCACAATCACCACATCATGGACTACATTAGAATATGAATTACTGATGTACAAATGTCTTCGATTCTTGCAGACACAAAAGTTCGGGATCACCCTCATGGTGAAGGACTTAGGCGCAAAAGGGAACTCCAATTTCTCTTTCAAGCGCACTACCACCATGGTCAAGGCCAGTGTTGACATTGCACAGGACGACATGTTGATGAATTACACCCATCCAGATGACATGGCAATGAATGCTGGAAAGCCTTGGCAAGGGGCTTGCAAAAAAGATCCTCGATTCTTTCAGATCCTCCTTGAAGCTACAAGCGTTGAAGGAGATCTAGTTATGGACTGCACTGCATACACAGGTTAATATTCATCTTTATAGTTCTACATTTTTATTATAGTTGATGGCCCTAGTCATTCCACTGAAACGTTTTAATTTCCTCTTCCTAGGTGCATCCATTACCGCTTGTCGTGGCACTGGCCGCCATGTTGTGGCTTTGGAAGAGAACAAGGACATTTTTGATGCCATGCTCAAGCCGATGCGGAAGTCCACCTCGAGCGTGGTGGCCACAACCCCTCCACCAGTAGTTGCGGTTTCCCAAGATCCGGATGAAATGCCCATTGTGCCTCGAAAATTTGTTCGGAAGGGAAAATTCAGTAAGTAAGTTGGCATTTTTGAAATATTTTCTTTCATTTGTTACTTCCACGTACAACAATCTTACATGAGACCATTTTTTGGCAGTCATCGAGGATTGATATCACCAGATGCAATCGTGACAAAACAAAGTGTTCTTATCAGTTCGGAGAAGCCTTTCGAGCTGCCTGTTTATGTAGAGCAAATGGCAACGGCCTTTGCGGATTTTGGTTGCTCTAAAGCAAAACGTCGTAGAGGAAATTATGCTCTAAATGTCTTACAATTCATAGATGGGTCTGCATCAGAAGGTAGAGAATCTTCGGACTCATCTGAGACTTCCAAATCCCCGACCGAGTCCCCACCAACTTAGATTCATGAGATTGACATATCTCTTGACCCTAAACTATTGTGTATTGCTTTCTATTATGATTAGATTTGTTTGTTTTATGGCTACATCTCGGACCCTGTATTATTCTAATTTGCATTTTTCACTCTAAGAATACCAAGAATTTTGACTACATCTTGTTGTGGCTAAATCCTTAACTCATAAAAGGTAGTACTGCTTGAATTTATAAAAAATGAAAGAAGCATTGTATGACCTTTTGACTTTCTTACATCCACGGTCATAGGTCCTCTGTCCGTTTTTTTGCTAAAAAAACTTTCCCGCTCACAGGCTCGTAGGCTCACAGGCTCACGCTCACAAGCTCGCACGCTAGCAACCCTATAATAGTCTAGAATTCGCCTAAGTCTTTTGAAGGTCTCACAAATGTGCAAAGTCTAGAGTTAAATGGGCAAATAATTGGAATAAACTTATTTGAGTTATTTGCAAAATTGTGCAATTTTGTGTATGTAAGTCTTGGTAGGACCAAATTTCTAGTAGAATTACTTGGAATTTTTTGACAACTCATTCATTGAAGGTCATTGGATTTGGAAGATTGCTTGTGATTCAAGATCTCAAATTTCCAAAAAGTGCACAACCAGGGGATTTTAAAGTATGCTTAGAAGATGACCTAACCACTTGGTTTAATTAGGAGAAATCCATCTTGGTGGAACAAGATATGACTTTTACATGGTTTTCACTTTAGTGCTTTCCAAAAACCACCAAAAAACAAACTGACAAATTGATTATTGATGGTGGCTATTTACATGAGCTTAAGATCTTCAATTCTAACAATTCCTAAATGCATCAAAAGATGTATTCTACAAGGGAAGGAGGTTTGAAAAGATATTTAGATGAAAGGTGATCAAGAATATATAGCTTGTAAGACTTGTATGCTAGCTTTATCAAGTGGGTTTGTTTTTGCAATATTTTGCTATATGCACACTCTTTGCTGAAGACTTGGAGAGCAAATCTTATTTGTGTTGGCCTTCGTACAAATGCTAGGTTTGATATGCATCTACTCTCTAATTTTGTCTTAGAAGCAATAATATTAATTTCTAACTTACAATTGTTAAGAAAATGCAAGTGTATTTGAGGTTGTTTTATTCAAAGTCTTCAAAACTAGTCACATAAGGAATAAAGTACCGAGTTTTCTTCACTTTAAACACAAACATCTTGCAATTTGTTCAATCAAAGTTTCTAAAATTTCTCCAACACATTTTTATACTAGTCTAGTGCCAAATCCTGCCCCTTTAGATATGGAAAAAAACAATATTTTAACTTTTTGCTCTTTGCAATAGAAATGACAATTTTGAGTGGGTTTTGATGAAGAAAATGACTTTGGACTTTCAGATTATTTTCATATGAGAAGTTATGAAATCCTTACATTATTGATTTTATCATTCAATTGATTGAAGTGAGTTAGGTGACATTATGAATTTATCCTTTAGCATTTGTTAAAGAAACACACCTTGCCATTGGTTGGAGTTAATAAGAATTCTAGGTTATTAAAACTGAGAAATCCAAATTCAAAAAGCTAGTCAATTATGGGCCCATATATTAAAACTGAATGCAAATTGGGTTTCCAATGTAATTAAAAGCATATAAGTTTATAGGTCTAAAAGGAAATTTGGTTTAATATATGATTATCAAGATAGATAAATGAGACAAAAATCTAGATAATTAATCAATTTTATATTTTGAATACTTTGAATTTTTGGTCTATTAAATTTATGTATGAGTATTTAGTATTTTTTTATCCATTAAAAAATTTCAATACTCATCAAATTCTTTGGGCTTACAACTATTGAATACAAAACATATCTATAAGAATTTTTCAAATAAAAAAGCACATCCTTAGGCTTTCACCATCCTAATTCTAAATTTCTATTTAATTTCATATTTTAATTTATCCACCAAATCCACCAACTAACTTCCAAGAGTTGTTAGGTTATTAAAAATATCAAGTCACATAAATGATGACTTTAAAGCTATTTAAACCCTAATTATTCTTAATATGACTTATTATTTACATTCATCAATTTTATAGGTAGAAACTTTCAAATAGTGCACCTTCTCTTGGTGCATACAATTGTCAATCATGGAGATTATAGGTGGGCCCAATTTGAAGCACTTCTCTTAAAAGTAGTGCAATTTGATCTGACATTAGTTAGGTGGCCATTATTACATTTCTCTCATTGCATAGACCTGACACTATGTACTAACATAAGTTCCACCAGTATAATTGAGCCTATTCATGAGTTGCTCAAATTTGAACAACAAAAGGGAGCAACTATCCACTCAAAAGACAGCCCAAGCAATGAGTGACAACAAGCAGAATGAGTGGTTTGCCCTGTTGTGATTAGCCAAAAAAAATTCAGATTTTTTTCCATACAAAGTCAAATGTGAGAAATGCAATGAAGGAAGCAATAGAAATTGTATGTAGCAACTATCCACTCCAAAGATGGCACCACCTGCCACCTCCTCCCCCACCCCCTGGCCAATGATTTAAAACAAAAAAAAAAATTGAACACCTCTTTTACGCCATTGATTTAAAACTGGATACATACCAAATACCAAATACATATTGAATATTGAATATGAAATACATACTCAATACTGAATACATACGGAATATATACTGAATACTCCATATGCTGATATATCTCATATTCATTGGTGGAGAAATTGCTCATAAAAAATACAAGTATGTGTTTAGGTGGGCGGGTGGGTACTAAAATAACAAATCTGTGGGGTGGGGGGGGKGGGGGGGGGCAAATGAAATATAATAATCTGCCTTACTCTGTCTTTGGGGTGGATACCTCTGCCTTACTACCCACCCTACCCACCCGAAAGACAGAGCACTACATACATAAATGGTTATTGGTTTCAATCATGTSGTTGAATAATAAGTTATGACAAGTAGATGAGTAATAGATAATAATATGTAGTAATTATAGGATTTTTCATATTTGAAACAAACACTAATCTCTTGAAATATTTTTAAATTTTAAATGTTGATCAATTTTAGCAATGTTGAAAAGACAAAAATTTAACCTTCACAATTTAGATTTTTGTAATGAAGACTACTTTGGTTCAATTAGTGCATGATACATCAAATGTTCTATTTTATGTTTTTCTACCAAAACTAAATTTATTTMCAAACTTGTAATGACTTCAAGGACAAACAAAATGTTCTTTTCTCTCCTAACTAGTATCTACTATACAAACAAACATAAATGATTCATGATAGAAAAATACAATATTAAACAATTATTGTGTTTCTAATTAATAGAATTTTCTTGAGTTGTAAACTTGTTTTAACTTTTAACTAAATATTAACAAGGGCCATATTTGTTATATTGAGACTTTTTGCAGATTTTGAAACAGAATGCTAGTTATTGGAAAATTCATTTAAAAAAATAGTAATTGAAACCAAAATCAAATAATGCTCAAATAGTGATCCTATAATGAAATTCTAAAAGTTGGTATTGTTATCTATTTATAAAAAATATACTAGTAATGAGATAAAGCGGTTTGTCTTCGAGTCAAAAATAAAAATGAGATTGCTAAAAGTCTCAATATAACAAATATGGCCATAACAATTTATGTTTTCTTTTGTTAAGATTTTAAACAACTAACAAAATAATCAAGATTTACTTATTCAACCTCTTTAGAATGTAACTTAAAACTATATAATAGTAGATAATAGACAAATATCCAACAAAATGTAGACACTATTCTCACCATGATATTGAACGTTAGCCTCAATAACGATGCAAAAACTACTCATCTTCATCTTGAATCCGAGAGAAAAAAGGATATACCTCCCTAAGATATGTAAAGAGGTACTTTAGTCAATATACTCTTGTAAGAGGACTAGGAGTGGATGAAACGTCAAGGAATCTTCTATAGTGACTCTACAATGACAAGTTGATGCCGTCAACTATCCATCCACCTTCATAACATAGGATAAAAAGGCAATGGTCCTCTCCATGCAAAGAAAACATTAGATGTTTTTTCAGCCCCGCAAGAGCCTTTTTCAGGTCTGTTCCCTGAAACTGTTCCCTGCACAGGGAACGAGCAACTCCTGGTCTGAAATTTTGAATTTCAAAAAAAATAAAATAAAACAAAAAAAAATCCAGAAATCTTAGAAAGTATAAAGAAACTGAAAACTGATTTCAATTTTTTTTAGAAATAATTAATAATTAATAATTAATTAATTAATTAGTATTATCTGACGTGGCAGCCTCTGTGCCACGTCAGATTGTCTACGTGGCAGAGTTCCCAGAGTTCCCAATGTGTTTCCACAGCCCGGGAACTCGCAGTCTTCTAGACGGTCCAAAAAACATCTAATGTATTATGCTTTGCTAGATACTTGAAGAGATCTTATCATTTGATTCAAGGATTCATTTGGGATTGGCTCCAAGGTACACAACTCCCATATTACATGGCCTTGATTATAATCATTTATAAAACATTTTAGTTTAATCTCAAGGAATATAATTTCTTTTAATGTAGGAAATTCTAGTAGCCCTTTTAACAAGGGATTCAAAATGCAATTGTATACATGAAATGAATATTCTTTGAGGACAATAAGTGCACTACAAACATAACTATATGATTTTTTTTAATACTTGTATCATCAAACAAGCTACCCAACTTTTGAGGCTTTTTAATAAAAATTCAATTTTTTTACTAAAAATAGTATTGCAATAGAATATTAATTTTAATTGAAGGGAACTTGTCATATGGATTTTGAAAAACTATGCATACGTGTTTCATTTCTTCACACATATCATGAGTCTTTTTTCTAATATGTATGCAATCCAATCTTTACCATACTTAATCTTTTTTTTAATTTGGTCTTCGACTAACTTTTTGAACTTTTTTATTTGATATAATTTTTACAAAAGCCATCCGGTAAGCCGTTTTCATGCCAGTGAACCCTATTCATAATAGAAGAACTTTGCGTGTATGGGGGTTGGTGAGGAGTCGTATATTAAGACAATTTTCGTCATTGTAGGGGTCCCCTTTCTAAGGATGCAAAAGGATATATMCCATGCCAATGAACCCTGTGCATAATAGAAAAACTTTGTGTATCTAGGGGTTGGTGAGTTGTTCATTGTAGGGGTTCCCTTTCTAAGAATGCAAAAGGAACCCCTTGCCTAATTGGTAAAGAATGTTATGTTTGGCTGGGAGCAATGAATCCCAAATGGTTGGTTAAGAATTTTGTGAGTATGAGACAAAGACAAAGCTTTCAATTGTTCCCATACCATGTTTAAAAAAAAGTTTGAATTGATTGGAAATGTGGTACGCCCCCATCATTGTCTAAACCAAGAGCTGCCATGAAGGTTTACAAAAGTAAGCTCAAGCCGTCCAATCCTCCACTCTCCTGGACTAGAGTGGCTGTCATTTTCACCCCAAACCATCTCATCTCCATAACGCACCACCCGGAATGATTTCAATTGATAGGCTTGGTTTTAAACTTTATAACTCTCCCTGACATTCCTCTTCCTCTTCCTCTTCTTCCCACTCAGTCAGCCATCCACCTYCCCTTCTCCTCACAATTCCGTCAACGATTGCACCAACAGTCATCAGAAACCAGTGAGAGCTCCAGTGAGATCATACAGGTCTTACGCKTTTGCAATTGKTGTAGGGAGCTTCCAAATGGAGSCCCAAAWGGACGAGGAGATGGAGCAARCGCAGTTGAATTCTCCAGGAAACTCTCCCGAGTTGAATCATTCTCCGAAGAGGGAAGAAGAGGATGGCGATGCATTGCTGGGCGGAAATTCCTTCCGGAGGTTTCCGAAAGTGTCACTCATGGAGACGATGAGCASCAAGTACGCGTTGCGCTTCAAGCTTTGGGACACGGATGTGAGCATGGCCAACTCCCTGCGGAGGATCATGATGGTGGAGGTGCCCACGGTGGCGATCGACATGGTGGAGATCTCGGCGAATTCGTCCGTGTTGCAGGACGAGTTCATTGCTCATCGATTGGGTCTGATCCCTCTCACCAGCCCGTGTGCCATGGCCATGCTCTTACCAGAAGAATGTCCCTGTGAAAACGAATCCAGGTTCGTTGTCGACGTGCAACAATTTTCCTGATATCTCTAAAAAAAAAGTTCATCTCTTCGCAGAACCCAMACTTCTGTGAAATCATGGCTTTGATTGTAACGTGTGCAAATTMAGATAGGTAGCTCCGTGTTCAGGAAACGATGCATCTGGTTACGGAGAATGCACAGCCATGATTTCAAGTTTTTCTCAACTCTCTAAAACTTTTCATCTCTTTGAAAACACCAAAACTTCTGTGAAGTCATGGCTTGATGGTGACGTGTGCAAATTAAGATATAGGTAGCGCCATGTTTAGATAAAAAAGTGCATCTGGTTATGGAGAATGCACAGCTGTGTGGGCAAGTTTTGAAAACTCTCTGAAGGTTTCTCATACATGTTCTTACAAGAATCAATCTTCTGAAAACTTTGGTTATGACTTCAAGTGCAAAGCTAGCTTGCTGCACGTTTGGGAAATGCATCTGGATTTGGAGAATTGATAGCTAGGTTTGCAAGTTTCTGTAACTCTCTTAAGTTTCTCGTCTTCTGTAAACACCAAGCTTCTTCAGGAAGACTTCGGTTGCGTAAAGCTAGCTGCAGTGGCTGAACTCTCAGGTAACAATGCATCTGGTTGTGGAGGATTGACAGCCAAGTGTGTATAACTGTTTTCGTAACTTCTGTAGACTGAGAGAATGGTTTGTTCTTGTGCAGTTGTCAGCGATGCTCTGTGGAGCTCACCCTAAACGTGACAGCGACATCTGACGGAGTGCTGGTGGTCACCAGCCGTGACTTGAAATCCGCGGATGAGAGCGTGGTTCCAGTGGACTTCGATGTGGACTTGGCAGGGCTTGGACAAGATCTTGCTCCCACGAGGTAAACTAAATATCGTTGAACAACATGCCTCGGAAGTATTAATACGGATAGTAACCATTTGATGAGCCAATTCTCTCTTTTGCAATGTCCATGTATTGGAAGTCCGTTCCAGACCGTGTTGCAGGCGCTGCATTCCACGTTGAATGCTTTCAACGGTGAATGTGAATGTCCTAGGATCAGCAGTTTGGGAGTGAACATTTAATGCTAAAACACGTTCCCCAGGGTCATTATTCATTGCACCAGATCGAACATCAGGTTGGCCATGATCTCTCATATTGTTTGCCACTTCTTTAGTGACGAACGTATCTAGTTCTCTTGTTGGAATTCTACTTAACTTACTAAGGTGACCTTCTCAAAGTTTGACTCCTCAAAGTTTCTGATTTGCGACATGTTGTGATTCATTTGGTCAGTAGCACATTCAATCACATTCTCTTTCAACGCCCATTGAATTCATTCACGTCTAAATTACCCCACAATACGCTCACCCTTGGAACGATTGACTGACTGACTCCACGGAGCTGGTGCGGGTTGCTTTCTGATGAGCAGAGGCATTGCCATCACGAAGCTGCTCCAGGGGCAGGAGATCGCCTTGCGCGCCATCGCCAGGAAAGGCGTGGGCAGCTTGCACGCCAAGTGGTCGCCGGTGGCCACAGTCACGTTCCACCAGGAGCCCGAAATCTTCATYAACGAAGAGAAAGTGGACAAACTGACGCTCCCCGAGAAGCAGGATTGGGTGAACTCCAGTCTCAACATCACGCAGGGCCTCGCCCCCACCAAAGTCTTCAAACTGGAACCCAACACTCAGAAGGTCACTCCATTCCCGGGCTCCTCCTCCTCAGTTGCTTGCTTATCATTTGACCCCAGGTGGAATTCTGTTTGAAACGAATTTTTTTCTGAGTATTTTAATGTTATATAAGGGGGTAATTTAAACCATTTCTGAGGCTCACCTGGGGTTTCATTGTCATTTCTCAGGGTGATTTTAATACCCACTTCGGAGGATTTAGGGTGCTATTTAAGAGGGTATTTTTGTGAATTGACATTCCATTGGAAATTCCCCAAATGAGGTTCACGTGTGGTTCCTCGTTCAAAAGCTAGGACAGATCTCGATTTCAGTGCTTTATCGAGTAGCGAATCTTTGCAGCGTTTTTCACGAACTCAAGGAGAATTGCCTTCGTGGCTTCCTTGTAAGTTGTTTTTGCAGGTGGAGGTGGTAAGCCCGGGTGCTTTCACCAGTGAGGAGCTGCTACGAAATGCCGAAGATTCAGGGACGTCGGAGTTGTTCGAAATCCAAGCGAGAGATGATAGTTTCATCTTCTYTGTGGAGTCCACAGGAGCTCTCCCAGCTGCCAAGATCTTCCTGAATGCCATCAAAGTAATGAAACAGAAGCTGCTTGCACTGCGGCTTGCAGAAGACGGCTCGGCCTTGCCAGTTGCAGATCATGAAATGGGAGATACTTCTCCGGAAAGGATTTACAACAACCAGAGTGTCCCGGATGATGTCACGAATGGATTGGCAAAAATCAACTTTGAGGAAGAAGCGAAAGCGGATGCAGACTGGGACTTCTGATGCATGCCTTTGGAACTAAATACAAGTGCATTTCGAAACCTTCATTGGAGACACTGCTGGTGACGATTTCCGGGACTCCCAAGCCTCAGTCTGATGCACTTGTTTAATGCTTTAAGTCTCAGGCCAGCTGATTTTTCAGTTTGTAGGGACTTTTTTAGTCATGAAGACGTGTTTCCCTCCGGGATTAATTAAGTGCGTACAAATGCACGCTTTTCAAATCGAACTGCATGAAATCAAAGGAAGCTTGTGATTATCGAAGTTCAGGTTCAACGGTTGCATGAGATTATGTGGAGGCTTTTTAACCCCTAAATGTGTAAGCCATTCCAAGGATCTTTTTCCTATGAGATTTTCCAAACATCTATACGGTCAGGGTATGGAAAATAAAAATTTGCTTCGTTGAGGACAACTATAAGCCCATGCTGTTTTTTAGTGTGTTTACCAATTTTGAGTCTGAAACTATAAAGGAGTTCTTTTTTATTTTTAGTATGCTGTTTTTCACCACAATGTTTTAGAAATTTGCAAA
The DNA here is from genome assembly GCA_006891605.1 of Pleurozium schreberi. NCBI lineage: Eukaryota > Viridiplantae > Streptophyta > Bryopsida > Hypnales > Hylocomiaceae > Pleurozium > Pleurozium schreberi. The sequence continues at coordinate 41,017 of VACF01001407.1, read as the reverse complement.
TAAACGTTTTTGGGATTGGAGGTTTCATGAACAACTAAAAATAGTGCTAGCACACTAAAAGGCACTTTCAAAAAACTTAATTTCAGACACATGAAAAGCTATCAAATTCATTATACAATCCACCTTGCAATTGTTGTAATGCAATTTTCTATTATAAATAGAGATCGCAAATAAATCCAAATTAAAACTTGAATATTTAAATTTTCAATGGTGAAAATCATGAAAACACCTTTCTCTTTCAATTGGGACCATTTTCAAAGCAATTGGATTTGTATGATTTTTTAGATCTCAAATCAAGTGAAATTGGCAAACTTTGCTTTAAATTGGAAAATGAAGTAAAATTTGCAAGCTTTACTCTTCACTAATGGTACATATATGTGTTTAAAGACCTCTTAAAAATCAGATCTTCACTTTTTTCAGTGAAAAATGTAAAGATTCTAATAGTTGACCTTCAAAACTACCCCAATTTTTTTTTTTAAAACAAGCGAAGGAATTTAATTGCCCACACCAAAATGAGCCTGAAATTTCAGATCGACAATGTATGGTCGCCCAGGCAGTTAGGGGTTAAGTGGGTTGGAGGTGTATAAAACTTGCTAAAAACATGTCTCACAAGAAATATATGGAATTTATGGTCCTCAAAATGCTTGGTGAGTGTCTGAACTGTATCAATGCATTCAGCCATGTTTGGACAGAATACCCATCGGTGACCTCTTTCTGCAACGTACAACCATAAGTGAGAATGTGATTCAATCTGATYGATAAATCAACATCATGTATTAGTCACAAGCAGAGACAAACTGACACCATTGAGTGATACTCTGAAATGTACAATAGAACATTAATACATAGTAGTGTTAAGAGCAATGAACGGGGAGTACCGGCATTTAGTTACAACCTAGGGTCCTAGCCGGTTGATTTTGAGAATTTCCCAATGAGGATTGAAAAGTTTAGGGAGAGGTTCCAGACAAAAAGAAAAGAATTTCAAAAATGGGCCAAGTAGAAAAATCAAATGCCGGCTTTTTGTTGTCTTCCCTAGGAGCATGTAAGAAAATTACCGTTTTGAAATTCATGATTCTGGTTTTTAGCCGACTGTGCTAATACTTTCTAGGAAAGTTTTTACACTAGGATATTAGTGTATACAGGTTATAGGCAATATAGCATAATATTCTACTAATGTACTATTCAACTTTAGAGTTTAGACTTTAGAAACCATTACTATTTACTAATTACTACAACTGAACAGCTGGGCTGCTTGGGCCCTGAGCAAGTACGTAGCTGGATTTTATTTATTTTTCTCTTTTACCTTATTGTTGATGGAAGCACAGTGACGGTGCTCAGTAGTCAGTACTCAACAATCTGCAATTCCTCCCAGAACAGATTAGGGTTTGGAATTTTTCATGAGAGCGACAGCGTTTTCCTCAACGTCTGTCTCCCTCAAGTCGTCACATCACCCACTCTCCCTCGTCACGTCGCTCTCCACGCCGCAAACCGGCTCTCCACTTTGTTCTCAACAATTTTTGCTCAATGTTCTCATTCTCAGTCTTTCACTCCCTCAGGCTTTGTTTTGTGCACATTGTTGTTGCCCGATCGATTTGTTCAATTGCTTGTTCTTGGATTTTGCTACGGAATGCGGAATTGCGGACATGTTTCGTGTGAAAGGTCTCAAAAGATCTAGAGTTTGGACGCTGCGCAGAGTGAATTTTCTGKCGTCGAGGGCGCTCTGCAATTCGTTCTTGGGTTTCTTTGCGGTTTAGGATCGCGTTTACTGTGAAGTGCCTCGGAGGTTTTAGAGATTAGGCGCTGCAATTCGTGGACTTGGGGGGTCCGGGGCCCTATGCAATTTTATGAGTGTGTGCGATTTGATTGGAGCTTGCACATCTTCGAGGTCCGGATTGAGTTTCGGTGCCATTTCAGCGTTGGTTTGGTTGAATCAGGAGGTCTATCATTGGCTGATTCGGCTCAATAGGTTCTCACCTCATTGATCTCTCCATTTTTTTTTGGTATTGCTGGCTTTTGCAGTTTGTGGGTGCGCTTCTTACTGTTCAGGGTTTGGGCCGATTCCTTTCCCCATTTGTTTTTTTTGCTTACTGTTGCGTTTTTTTGTTGTATTTAACTCATTTAGTGATTTAGTGATAGGGTTGCTCCTTGTAGGGTTCATGGCTAAGAGCAACCCCACCAGTGAGTTCCCTATCCCTAAAAATTTAGAGATAGGGATACATAACCTTCACCGCACCAAGCTTTTAGAAGATTTGTATCCCTAAATTTTAAAGAACTCAGGAAAAGTTGCGCTCCAGTTCTGTATCGGGAGCCTCGTTTGCAGGATTCGCCAGGTCTCATCTGTATCTGAGGTCTCAAACTAAAGTAGGGAAAGGGATACGGAAGTCCTGGTGGGGATGCTCTTAACCGCAGAGGTCCTTGAGGGACCATTACTTCGCAAAATCAAGGGAACTTGACGTTACTGAAATTTTGGTATTTATGAATGTTGAATGTTGTATGGGCATGTTATACTAACCAGCCTCCTAAAAATGCATGGACCTTCTTCTGGATCTATGCATTTTCGGAAGGTTGAATCCCTGGCCCTAAATCGGTAGGGGCAATTCCAGGTTCACATCCTGCCGTGGATATGGCTATAAGCTAATGAATATTTTTTCAAGCAAAAAAAAAACAAGACCCTAAACAAAAAAAAACATAGAACTGATCAGATTTGGACCCTACAAGAAATTTTCCATTCAAATTAGAGGATGGCGGCAATGCCATCGAGAGAAAAAAGGAGTTTCAAAAAATTGACCGACAAATTTTGCAACCTCTCAGCACACTTTCGGACAGATTTGAGCAAAATTGGGGTGGATCAAAGTTTCATGGAAATCCAGTGTTTGGCCCACAGAACTTCCTGGACTGTGGTTAAGAGGCCATAGAATAAGTGATTGAATTATAGCACAAAATAATGGTAGGACACCAATGTTAAACTAGGATGGCTTCCCTTAAACATTGCTTCAAGTATCAACCTCTTTACTCATTATATTGTTTCAATGGGTTCACAATCCAACTTTGAAAGTTTACTGTTGTAGTACAGCATCAATATTGTACTGATGTTGTACTACATCAATAAACTTTCAAAGTTGGACTGTGAGACCATTGGAACAGTATTGCAATAGTACTCAAATAATGGGGTTATGGGGGTGTTAGTTCCAGAGATTTTTCTTCATTCCAAAACGACAGACATGCATGGATGACAGGACTTCCATCCTGTCAAACTCCTGCATTATTGGCTACTTTGGTTCTCCTTCCGTCGTACTCCTGTGCAATGCTTAATGATAGTGGTAACACCTGCATAATTTGGGTGCACACAATAACAATGCACAGTCCATGGTCTGTGAGTCTGGTCTTCATTTTTCAAAATAAATTGGGAGAATCTAGATTTTTCAAAAGTTCTAAGTTTCCAGTTTCAATTGATATAGAATAATGTTCCATATCCATGTTAGTATATCTTGATATCCATATCAATATTGTAAATGGGACAAGACACGTGACACCACTTGGTGACTTGGGTGGCATTTTTGGATGCATTACTATCCACTCAAAAGAGAGGGTAGAAACATTACATTGCATAATGACATGCTTACCCCTTGACCTCCTTATAATGACTAAATTTACTCCCATCGCAGTGGTCATATTGGCAAGTTGTCCTACGATGAAATTAGCATGCACATGCACTTGTCACATGAAGTAGGTAGTTGAAAAATGAAGTTTTGAAAATCAAGGTCAATGTATTTCAAATCGTGAATGTGTAAATGATTATGGTTTAATATTAGTATATAGTATGCAATTAGTGTACAATATTAATACGGGTAGAGAATGTAATACTAGTACACAATACGATATACCATTTCTCATTTTGAATTATCATATACTAATATAGATCTATAATATAAAATTCATTATACAAGGATATAAAAATTGAACATGAAGATGTAAAGTAGTAGATTAATTTCAATTTGATGCCATCCACCACAAATGTAAACTCTTCTTACAACTTCTTCTGATGACTTTATTATTTTCATATATTGTATTGATTTTTATGCATTCAATTAAACTATTTACAACTTTCAGTCAACCAACATTGATTAAAAATCACTATAGGACATCCATAGCATAAAAAATATAATGGTTGGTGCATTGCAAAGCCGCCTTACTTGATTTCAAAAATAACAAGCCGCCTTACTTTCTTTACTTCTACAATGTTTGGGGAGTGATAATTAGCACATTTGTTATTTTTAGTTTACCTTATAGAAAACGTTGCATGCTAATATTTTAAAACTCTCTCAGATGCCACACTTTAAGTTGTATTTGTGGCTTCCAAAGAATGACTTTTGGTTGAATCACATAGGTTTTATTTATGCCCAAACACACAAGACGTCTGGGATTATGCACAATCGATCGTACATCACATCAATGGAGTTGCGCCAATATTAGGGCCTCATCAACGGCTCAATGCGGTACAATGCATCTTTGGCACTCCTCTTCCGTGGAAACTTTACGACACTTGTACCATTTGGACCATGCTTCGTGGGACGGCTCTTTGGCTCTGTTGGATTGCTCGTAACCATCTGGTGTTTGCGCAACAAAAATGGCCTCTAGGGTTCATTCATTGTGCTTTGTGGGATGCTCTCCTTGATTGCGGGCGAGCTATCCTTCTTAAAACCCAACAAGCTGCTCGGAGGAGTCCTCAACGTGCTGTCAATATCTGGCTTCAATTTCATTCCATTTGGACTAAATCCGAAGTCTTAGCTCTCAGAGTTGGGGATAGAATCATTTGGAACAAGGAGGGTCCTCCCTTTTGTTCGTTTTGCTAGTTTCGCTTGTTCTTGCTTGGTGTTTTTTCTGTTCTTTTCTCTTTCGGCTCTTACCTCTTCATTTGTCCAGCCATCTGGCTTGGTTGTGTTTTGGTTTCTTGCTTAATACAATGGTTTCCATTTGTTATCAAAAAAAAAAAGACTTTTTTCAAGACTAAGTATAGTTTTGAACTTATGAATATTTTTTTCACATTTTACATTGTATTGGGGATTAATAAACTTAATTTCAAAATGATTAAAGCTTTTGTGACCGTTGTTTTAGTGTAAAGAAATATCAAATGATGGAAGAAGGCTATGGCATTAGAGGAAATCAAGAACTTCTATAGGGCCGTTTGATTGCAATTATAAGGTAAAAAAAATTTTAAAATTATTTTTACTTTGGCCCACATGACGTCATGATCATGTGGAACTTAAAAAAATTCAAAAAAACATTTTTACCCCTTGGATTTGCACATTGGCCAAAAGTCAACAACCCTCCACAGGAGCCACATTTTCTCTAATGGAATGAAATAATGAAATAATTGCTTCACTCCATATGAACATCCTTTTCACAAAAGATTGTTAAATATTCATTTCTGAAAAAAAAATTGAATGATTATACATTGTGTGGTTACATGATAGTTTGATATATTCATTTCTCCTTTTATTATATTTTTGCATATTATGCAAGAAATCATTTAGGCTAATTTAGCAATATTCTAGCAATCAATTTCAAATTTTCAATAAAACTACCATCATTTATTGAAGTTCAAATAATGAAATTTCATATCAAGCTTGTAACTTGATTTTAAATATTGAAAATTCATTACAAATTCAAATGAAGAGCACTTAAATGATTTTTCAATCTTAAAGACATAAATTTTTATCAACAAATTTGAACTTAAATTTTTCCCTATTAATATATTTCATTATTCTTTGAAATTTCCAATTACGCATGGCATTGTTATTTCATGGCCTCTTTTGTCCTAATAAGATTGCCTATGATGTGTAATTATGATTAAAAGCTGGTTTCTATAGATGTGTGTCGGGTCTTGAGTTGGGTTAGTCCTTGCTACGACCTTTAAAGGTCGTATCTTATCAAAAAAAAAATGTATGATTTTTTTCACTCATACAAGTGTAGGATCTTAAAGTTGAATATCAAAATAATAGTTTCTATTCACTATAGCTATTAGCACTAAAAATGATAGATTTGAACAAAATATAGTCATGAATCTTTAGTTTTTCAAGGACCAAAAGGACACAATGTGTCTTATTTAAACTTTCAATGGCAAATTCTTAGTAGGATGAAACAAATCTCAATATTTTGTGAAGTAGGATCTTGTAGAGCAACTAATTGACGTACTTGTTGCATATTTTGATTATTATAATTTCAATTTAGGAAGAATTTCAGGGATGAAAAAAATATATTTTCTTGGAAATTTCTAGTCCTTACTCTACACAAACAAATTTGATGTAGACAATTTTTTTTTCAAATTTGTATTTTCATCAATTTTAAAAATACAAAAGTTCACTTTAATGCAATGAAGGAAAAAACAATTAGAATGATTCCAAATTTTTGAAGATGTACCAAACAATATGCCTATAATACCAATTGTTCAATTAAAAAAAATTGACAAATACATTAATTTTTAATTTTTTTGTAAGATCCAATTCGGTCAGCTTTCTACTTCTTATATAGTGCACAATTACATGGTTTTGACCATATAATCAGGCATTATGACTTTTTCATCTAACATCCAATTTTCATTGCAAATGTTCATCTTATTTTGTTGATTTCATGACATTAGTTTACGTTGGGCAATGTCCTCATCATCAAGAATTGCAAGAAGAAATGTGTCTCCCCTCATTGGGTTCCGCCCTCTTCGTCAACACATATTTTTCCCACAATCCCCTCCTCCTTGCGCTTGCCCTGTACATAGTGCAGTCATCAATCTTCCATGAAAGTTATGCTTCAACAAAGCTGAGCTATTTCAGGTCTCACTGTGGTTTTAGACTTTGCTTCGCATGTTGCTAGATACATTTTGCATTGGAACAACTTAACCCTAGAAGAAGGGCGTGAAAGTCCTTTGTGTCCGTATAGTATATTATGAATATTGTGGTATTTGATTAGAAAAACATTGACCAAATATTTTTCAATACAAAGTAAATTAATGATGATCATAAYAGTCTGTAAATAAAAGTGTATCACAATTCATATACAAAATCACAATTGAAGACTTATAAGGCTAAACACAAGTCGTATAGAGAAGCCCCAAGGGCCTTTCAAGGATTGATATTGCTCTTTTTGTGACAGGAAGACAAGAAAAAGAAATGCTGAGCTCACAAAGGAAAAACTTCTTCATTAAGGTAGAACATCCCATTGCCGTCAGATGACCCACACTGGACACCTAATGACCCCATGATGTTTTTTCAAGCCATATTCAATGTCTAACCTTGACCCCCATGGAGAGATTAGTGACCCCCATGGAGAGATTAGTGACCCCCATGGAGTGATTAGTGACCTCATTAGGAGCACCCTCCTTTTTTAGTGTAAATCATTGTAGGAAGTGACTTTTCAGGGCCTTCCATATTAGAAATTATTGTGACCGCTTTAAGTGATTAACATGAGCACACTGGATACAGTTTTTGTTTGTTATCACGTAGCCTATTCACTCTTTCGGGCAGATCACTTCAAAAATTCATAACAAATTCATACTTTCTAAAAAAATATAATTTCAATAGCTCTCACTATTTCTCACACTTGTCTATATTTGGAAAAAAAAATTTGAAAAGTTTCAGCACTGGCATTACGGCAGACTCCAAATTCTGACCCCAATGGGCTGTTTGTTTCACCTTACTCTGACTGCCCACTTTCAATGCACAGGAACGGAATCGGCACGACGTCACACATCCGAAAAGCAGGGCCAGTCCAGTTGGATGCCRTTTTCACAACAGAGGCGATTTCAGTCTCATTTTCCCAGTCCCGACAATTAGATACTGAATTCGCACGCAGGTTGGCACCAAATTATCTTGACAACCATTCAATGCACACGCCCTGAAGTTCCTCATGCAGAACGCTCTGATTCACCCCTCAGATTCTAAGAAAAAGGTTTCAACTACGTCATGCCTGCTCATGCCGATGTCACGGTTTTTACAGCACCAGTATATGAAGAACCCGGAGTCTGATGGATATCGTATTGCGTGCACTCCACACTCCACTTGACACCAGATTCCTCCATTGAGGATCATCGTCACCTGCTCATTGCTAGTGAAGGAAGCCATGGCAGGCGGAGGAGACGACCATAGTGCCCTGCATGGGAGGCACGCTTCATCAAACGACATGAACAGCGCAAGGATGGCTGCGGCTGGATTGGTGAAGACGTTCACAACGCCAAACACACTGGGGGCTCTGGTGCGTCTCAACATCTTGGAAGCCCTGGCTGCAGCAGGGGACGGAGCACGGCTCACTTCGGAAGAGCTCGCCCAGCTGGCCATGCCGGGGAAGCCCATCAATGTCAAGTATCTCGAAAGATTGCTCCGCTTGGTGAGCTGCAAACAGATCTTGAGCGAAGTGGTCACAACACGAGCAGATGGTCAAGTCGAGCGTCGCTTCGGGATGGAACCGATTGGAAGATTCTTCGTGGAGGACGCGGAGAACGGCTCCTTCGTGAACTGGCTGCACTTGTCGATATCCCCCAGCACATTGTGCAATTGGAATTCCCTGGACGAATACATGGTTGACGACACGCTCAACGCATTTGAAAGAGCCCATGGTGGGTTGAATTTGTGGGAATACGGACAGCGAAATCCAGAATTCGACACCACTTTCAACAAGGCCATGGCAGGAAATTCGGAAGTGTACGTGCGAGCCATTATGGATGCGTACCAGGGGTTCGAGGAGGTGAAGGTGTTGGTCGATGTCGGAGGCGGATCTGCTTCCACCCTCAGACACATCATTGCCAGGCATCCTCACATCAAGGGCATCAACTTCGACCAGCCTCATATCATCGACGCCTGCCCTGACATTCCAGGTATGAAGCTCCACCGTCTTGCAGACTGCGAAACTGCAATAATTGCTACACTGCAGAACTTTAGGGGTGCGGCAATGACAGAGAAATTGAAATTCAATTGAATTGTAATCCTGCCAGGAGTGAATCACGTGGGTGGAGACTTCCGCGAATCCGTTCCCGCCGGCGCCGACGCCATCTACATGAAGGTCAGTTTCCCACAATCTCCAGTGCACAAATTAAGCTTCCACTTTCTCCTCCCCCAAAATAAGTTTGAAAAGGATTTGATACCTGTAGCGAAGAGACTAATTTGCATATGCACGCGCAACTCTGTGTGTTCGACCTGCAGTGGATACTGCACGACTGGGACGACGAGACCTGCCTCCTGATATTGAAAAACTGTTTCAAGGCTTTGCCGGCACACGGCAAAGTGATTGTCGTCGACAGCGTCTTACCCGACCCGGTCCGTGGGGTCTTCGATGACGGGGATCGTTTGGCCTTCCAAATGGACGTCAGCATGATGCTTAATTTGGGCGATAATGCGCGCGAGCGCACAGAGAGCGAGTTGCGGAAGTTGGCTTTGGAGGCAGGATTCCAAAAACTCAACGTGATCTGCAAAGTAGACTACCTGAGTGTTACAGAGCTCCGCAAAACTTGATTTCAATGTGGCTTCATGTCTGCCGACAGATGATTTCAGTCCTCAGTGTGATCCTATTCAAAAGTGTTGGATACAAGACAGGTATGTGAATAAAATTGACCTTTGATTGTCAAAACACGGTACGTGTTGTTGAGTACAAATTTGATATGGATAACTACAAGCACAAACTCTGATCCAGACACAAATCCGGCAAGTAGCAGAGGCTTACAAAGAGGGAATGAGAGACTTCAAACAGATTTGGTGGCGTCATGTGACGGTTGACAATTTGTGCAGAAAATTAGCCTCTGTGCTTTATGGGTTAACACCAATATTTAAGGCAGAACTGCCCATGACTGCCATCCACCTAATTTTGCCGCCTACAAGACCCTCACATTTGTGTCAATGGCGCACCCATTACTACAATCTTAGCATGATGGCAATGCACTTTGGGAGTGAACATGTCAACCCACACTTTGACAAGGGTCAGTCCACGCTTTAACAAGGGTCTATGCATGCTTTAACATTTCACCTTTGAAAAATCACAAAGTTTTCACTTCTTGTCAGTGAGAATGTCTTCATTCATTTTGCAAATGATTTCTCTCAAAATTTTCAATTTGTGAAAAATATGAGAGTTGAAAATAGCTTCTCCAAAGTACCTAGACAGCAAATCTGTACGGTTATGGACAGCTGTACGGTTATGGGCAGTTCTACCTTATACCTGGCGTCACAGTTTGAGAAAATCTGTACGTTCACGATCCTCCAAAAGCTGCAGAAGATTTGGTGGCACTCAGGGATGGCATCTCTGTATGGACTCCACAGGTTGGCTATTTCGCAAACTGCATGTAACAAATGCTACTACATACCCATGTCCCTCTGGGTTTCCATGACGGCATCACTTCGTGTACGGGAATGTGATCTTCTTCCCAGGCTTGGTTAACGCCAGGACGAACTCTGACGCCAAGAGCTACAACCTGTACCTGCACCTCCACATCCGTGTTCATTGAAGCGTCAAAAGATTTCGGCATCGAACGTTCCAGAAGTCCATCACCGTCGTTGGACAACACGATTTGGGTTGCACRTACACGCTTCGCCTTTCCCAGCGGGTCACGGCCGCTTGTTGCCCATGCACGCCGAGTACGTAGTCGGCAAGGGGGAGGTCACGCTCGAAACCTAGCACTGCCACATGCGCAGGGAYGGGCTGTGATCCTGCTAAATAATTCCACAAGCGAACACGCGCGATCGAGTATTCAATCCGCCACCTATCCGACGCCATAAACCCTTAAATTCATACCAGATCATACGCGAGCCTTCACTAAAAGAAAGGTCTCTCCTGATCACAGCAATCTCCGAATCGCAATTTAGACGACCATCGTGAATTGCAGCCAAGCAAAAACCCTAATTGAGTGAATAAAAAAATCATGAAGATCATGAATAAATAAATTAGATCTTCACTGACAGTCATGGACTAATGCACTGACTGATCGGCAGGGGATTCCGAAAGTGTCACTAATGGAGACGATGAGCAGCAAGTATCCTTTGCGGTTCAAGCTTTGGGACACGAATGTGAGCATGGCCATTCCGTGCGGAGGATCATGGTGATGGAAGTGCCTTCGGTGGCTATCGACTTAGAGGTCATCACGGCGTGTTCGTCCGTGTTGCAGGACGAGTTTAGTGCTCATCGACTGACTCTCATCCCTCGATCTCTCCGGCCAGGGTGCCATGGCCATGCTCTTACCAGAAGAATGTCCCAGTGAAAGCGAGTCCAGGTTTGTCTACTCGCAATAATTTTCCATATCTCTAAAAGATTTTCATCTCTTTGGAGAAACCAAGCTTCTGTGAAGTCATGGCTTTGATTGTGACGTGTGCAAATTAAGATAGTTAGTGCCGTGCTCAGGTAACAATGCATCTGGTTATGGAGAATGCACAGCCGTGTGGACAAGCTATCATAACTCTCTGAGGGTTTCTCATGTTTTTGCACGGACCAATCTTCTGAAGACTTTGGTTTTGACTTTCAGCTAGCTTCCTGCATGTTTGGGTAATGCAACTGGCTGTGGAGAATTGATAGTTAGGTTTGCAAGTTTTCGTAACTCTCTAAGGGGTTCCACCTTTTTACAAAAACCGAACTTTTGAAAGACTTTGGTTGTGTAAAGCTAGCTGGCTGAACTCTCAGGTGACTCTGCATCTGGTTGTGGTGGATTGGCAGCCATGTTTGCAAGTGCCAGTAACTCTCTTAGGTTTCTCTTCTTTCGCAAAAACCAAACTTCTGAAGACTTTGGTTGTGGACAGCTCGCTGGCTGAACTCTAAGGTTACTATGCATGTGGTGGTGAGAAGTGCAATTGATGGCCAAATTCGAAATTAATTGTAATTCTCAAAGGTTTTGAACACATCTTTGGCGAAAAGCAAAARTTCTGAACACTTGGGTTGTGACTTGCGCAACTCTAGGTAATTAATTGTGCACCTTWARGTAATTACGGTAGACGATGTTTTAKCCGTCCATTTTGTCTGTTGATCTTTAAATATGAGGCGTTTCGATGAGTAGTGATTGTCAGCGTYTACTTGTATTGGTTCGTTTGTTTGTAGGGACTGACGCCTGCCCTCTTCAACAGGGAGGCGATGTGGAGAGCTTGGTAGGCGCATTATTTAAGCAGGATGAGCATTTCGAAGAAGATCATGCCGATCATGCAAATTCAGGTGTCGTCGTTTTGTCTTGGGTGCTCGCCTGCTCGGTCTAAATACTTCAAAGCAGGATTCTCGGGCCAGCGTGAATTGACCCCCTCATTGCCCCTGTCAGAAGGTATATGCAAAAATTGCCCCCTATTTTGTGTCGTGTCAATTTTGTAGAATTGATCCCCTCTGCTAGCTAATTTGGGGCCTCTGATTGCAAATATGAATTCAGAATTTGCAAAAAAATTCATATGTGGCAGATAAAAGAATTCCAGTGTTTTTCCTAGGGGTAAAAAAAGGGGCAATGAGGGGATCAGTTCACCCTGTTTGGATTTTCTCGAGGACAATGGAATTTAGTGAAGGAATAGCAGCGAGTAGGGAAATGGATTCCGGGGCAAACTCTCAACCTATTTAGGAGGAATACGATTTGAGCGCCATAGCCTTTGAGAAAGTCTTGGAGTACATGTAAGCTACACAAAATAGTGAAATTAGGTTGTCTTGACAATTAGGTTGCCTTACCTTGTGAAGTTACCTTATGACTCCTTGGAGGTGCATGCGATGTCCACGTGGAGGCATTGTGACTCTTCAAGCTTAGTTAGGATCCAATTCGGTTTGCATTTGGATGTCAATTCAGTTCAGATTTCAAGCTAGGGAGTGACCAGAACGTGACATGTTGGGAACTAAGCATGACCTGTTGGGAACAGAAAGTGCCCCTCACTTGCAAACGACAAATTTTCTAGCTTTTGAAATCATCAAGGAACTCATTCAAATTAGTGTTTGATAATTTTATTATTAAAAATATTTATTTCATTAATTATTGATAAAAATTACTGCAATAATAGTAAATATTCATATAGTGTGGAATGTCGAGAAATTAGTGAGGGGCAACCTAATTTCACTATTTAGTGTAAGTTGTAGGCTATCTAAACCCTCAAATTCCCTACTCAAATTCCCTACTGACAACAGGCTTCAGTTGTCACTGACCTACAGTAGTCATGGCCGCAAACCGCCAAAAACATTTACACTAACCCGGAGGTGCAGGTCGCTCCAAATTTCAGAGTGCTGTACTAAAATGGGAGTGGAGGAAACTTGTGATATTAGAGAGGGAATTATGAGAGAGCCCTGTTAAAACCGACGAAGTTTTCCTGGTCGTGAGAGCCGACTATCGCGAATGGCGACACGTGGAGTAAGCTCAGAGGTACTGTAGGGCATGGAAACAGCGACGACTGATGACCAGAGAACTGTTTCAGTTAACCCCTTAAGGATGTTACAGTAGCCAGCAAAAGATGATATGGATACCTCACAAGTTCTATGTATAATCTAGATCTTGGACATGAAAAATTAGTTTGCTAGGGCAAAAAAATTAGATGGAATTGAGGTATGTGCATAGCTTGTACTGAATTTTTGTCAAGATATTTTCACCTTAGTGAAGTATAGAGAAAAAATCGGTGTATTCATTGAGAATACATAGAATATGTTCTTTGGCTAGGCATAGTTTTTGCCCCTTTATTCTTTTATTTTTTAAATTATTTTTAAATCTCATAATTTGCTCCACAACTTTGCCAAGGTGTTTATAATTTCATGTTTTGCCCAGTACGTAAGGGAACCATCATGAAAATACTGGAAATCGAGGCCCATATATGGTTGCCACTTCCTACATGGGTTAAAGTACAAATAGAGTACATATCTTTTGGGGCCAAGGCAAACTGACCCCTCATTGCTCCCTTTCTTATCCCTGTAGAAAACACTGGAATTCTTGAATCTACCATGTATGAAAAAAAAAATTCTAAATTCTGAACTCACATTTGCAATCAGAGACCCCAAATTTTTGTGGGGAGGTGAAGAAATACTAAATTGACAAGGCACAAAATATGGGGCAAGTTTTATATATAACTTCTCACAAAGGCAATGAGGGGTCAGTTCGCCGTGGCCACCTTTTGGAGTTTTGTGCTCTTTTCGTTTTCTCTTCTCCTCTTCTCCTTTTTTTGTTGTCTTTCTTCCTCTCCCGCTTTTTCGGCTTCATGTTCCCCCGCCTTCACGTATTGAGGCGTTGTCCTCTTTGCCTCCGAGTGAGTATTTCTTGCTCCTCCTTGCCCTTGGGTTCTTATTAGAGCCAGTTGCCATCGGGCAGTCGGAGATCCAAGTGGGTTCCATAATCCCGGAGCTTCCAATCGGAGGTCCGGCAGGCCCTCCACGTTGCTTCCCTTGCAAATCGGGAATGCATTTCTGGAGGGATCGGACCCTCCCCCGACCTTCCAATTTGAGAGTGAGGTCAAAATTGAAAAACTGAAAATAGATAAGCTACAATCTCTAAGGGGCCCGGGTCTCATGGTTTGGAGATGTCAAACAACTCTTAATGGAGAGCACCTCCCCTTCCCAGACCTCCGATATGCCCCTCCAACCTCTCCAACCGCCGGACCTCCAATTGCCCGATGGCAACCGACTCTTATTACAGGCTCCCCTTCTCGGCCCAATGTTCCAGGGGGATCAAGACTTTTGCTTGCCAGCCTGGCAGGTGGAGTTTTCAGCTCCCTGCTCTCTCAGAGAAGAAAAAACTAAGCTTGTCCGCGCGAGGAAAAAAACAACCTCCACTTTTTGGAGAACCTCCCTCAATCCTACACGAAGTTGCGCCTAAGGCCATACACTATATTTCAGAGTGAGTGGCAGTGGGCAGAAAGTGCCATATAGGAGTGTGCTCTAAAAGCGACCCTGTTTTTCAAATTGTCCTATAGGAGGCTCTAAAATGGACAAGTGATGGTCAAAGAATCATCTATTGATTATGCAAGAGTGTAATTAATTTTGGTTTGCACTTCTTTAATGGATGGTTCATACTTCTTCAATGGTTGGTTTAAGAGCCAAGGTGTGTTCATTTCTAACTAAGTGGATAGGTATTCATTAAAAAAATTCAAAATTAGATTTGCCGGCCTCACTACCTTCTTACACATACTAAAGAAATCTGAAATTATAATTAAATCAAACATGCATTTAAGTTTTACGGAGGGTTGCATTTTGAAACCTCCTCTATTATTTTTTGCATGCGGAAATGCTTTATTTTTTGGTAAAGCCATATCTATTTTCAAACCGTGCATGTGTAGGTTTAGTAAGGGCTACAAATCAAAAATAGGGCCATATGGCAGAGAGTTCTTTGAAAATTCATAACTATTTCAGAAATGCTCCAAAAAATATGAAATGACTTGTGGTAGATTCCACATCAATTTTTCTTCAAGTTAAACATAAAGGAAAATATTTTTGAGCATTTGAAACTCATGAAAACCAGCCCTCAAAGGGTCACTTTAAGAGCACATTACTTTACACTCCAGAGCATGGCATATGGAAACCACGATCTGAACTCTGTCTTTAAGTTTTTTCTCGATGGGCTCATCATGACTTTCCTTCATGCTTGAAGCTCCAAAGTTGAGGCTATGTTTCGTGTATTTTTGTTTGTGGTCGTATAGTCTTGGGCAGAGTGAATGGCTCATTCCTCTTGTGGAGAGAAGTATTTGGTCACATCCCCTACTTTGGTTTTAGTAATTTATGTTTGTATGCACTATAAAAACAATTGTGTTTTATGTGATGTTTTCATCATTTTTTATGACGCACTTTTGTGACGCATTTTTGTGAATGTCCAACAACTTGTTTTTTTATGTCAATAATTACGTCCAATGTTACATCCATATGAAAACATCACTTAAAACATGGGTTTCTTATAGTGATGAAAGATAAGAATTTAATAAGTGTAAGGTTCTTGAGAGCATTTACAAATTTATGTTGTTGTTGAATATCTACGCAGTAAGTAGATGCCAATGGAGTGCTCACTTGCCCTATTTGGACAAATTCTCACAAATGTATAGCCCTCCAAAGATTTGGGTTCATTGGAAAAGGCCTAAAACCCTTTACCACGATCCTTCTCTTGGCCATAACTTTAGGCTCATAGCTTAGAACCTCATAATGATTGTTGTTCTAGCTTCTTTGTGTTCATAGATATCTATTGATATTATACACGCCATATTTCCTTGAGGTATTCATCTGGAAACCCTCACTCCTAGCCTTTAAGTGTCCCGGTGCCCTCTAGACACCACCAACTTTGAACAACCATATTTTTTAGCCAATTGGTCCAAAAGACTCATTTTTTAGACGATTAGAAGCATTTTTTAAGATCTTTTTACAGATGCATGATACTCTACCATACTCTTTTAATTTAAGGCGCTATTGTGTCGTGTTTGCTTAGGAGTCTCTCATTTCTCCCCTCTTAGACTTCTGTAAAGCTTGAAAAGTCACCACCAAGGTCCTCCTTGCTCACGAAGGCACTTCAGGGATCTCAAATAAATAGGGACATCATGACATTCATGATGTTCTGTACGTACCAAGTCTAAGTAAGTATTTGTTGTTTATTTGGTGTTTAATCAATAAAAGGATAGTGGCATGTTTTGATGACAAGAAATGTTTTTTATACAATCAAGGGAATAAACGGATTATAGCTAAGTGAGGTTGCAATATGCATAATGGACTATACAAATTATCTAAAATTGGATTTTATAGTTAACTTAGCTCAGACTGAGATTGATAAGGCACGACCGTGTCACCACCAATTAGGCCATATAAGTTACATGATAGACTTCACGAGCTAGGAGCTAAAGGCTGTGCTACTGGAATTCATTATATTTTCGTATATATCACAATCTATGATCATTGTCAAGCGAAAAAACAACAAACTAAGAGAAAGCTTTCCATATCAGTCACACCTAAGCAATAGAAAGTCTCGAGCTACTTCAAATAGATTTGTGCAGACGACTTCCTATGGCTTCTTTGGGAGGATTGGAATATTTCCTAGTAATTATCAATGGCGTCGGTCAATACATAGGGATGAAATTTTTATACAAAAAATTTGAAGCATTTGATAAGTTCAAGATCTTCAAAAATATGATTGAACTGCAAATGAGAAAAAGTATTTTTGCAATTCAAAGTGATCATGGTGGTGAGTTTCTCTCTGAGGAATTTACAAAACTTTGCAAGGATACCAACATCAAGCAACAATTGAACAATGCCAACACGCCTTAACCCCTAAAGGACCAAAGGCTGCGTTTTTTGACAACATAGCAATTTTGGGCAGCTCACTACAAATGGGGTTTTCATTATTTTTCTTTGAATTTTTTACACAACATGTGTCCAAAGAGTAACTTTAAGGCCCAACAATTTTCATAACATTTGACTCACCGTTATAAAGTTATTGCATGATATGTGATTTTCTTTGAACTTTGGGCAGTCTGGGCAGTCCAAAAAACTTCTTCAAAAATCACTTTTTGGAAATTTGAAAATTAGTTCTTTACAATTATATATGAGTGGAAAGATTTGGACCATTTCATTTGGATTAGTGAGCTAAAAGTTATGAGGAGTTTTAGTTTATGGGTAGGTATGTTTTTTAGAGACTCCATACTTGCCCACAAACTAAAACTCGTCCTGGATTTTCCTCTCATAAAGGCATATGCAACACAATTTTTCAAAGAATTCATGTACTCTAGCAACAGTCATGATGGAGTCATGTACTCTAGCAGCAGTCATGATGGCTGAAGGTGTACACCTCGACAAAGAAGAAGATTCACCACAGGTTGATGCCCAAAAATTCCAATGAGTAGTAGGAATGTTTATCTATCTAGTCAACACAAAACTTGAGATTCTATATGCCACTGGTGTATTAAGCTGTTTTATGCATGATCCAAAGATATTGCACATGTATGCTACTAATCAAATTTTTTGATACATTTGAGGATCATTCAATTTTGGTATCTTTTACAAAAAAAGACTACAACACTTCAACAATAGGTTACTTAGATGCAAATTGGGCAAATTGTAAAATTGACAAGAAATCCATTAGGATGGGTTTCTCAATTAGACCGCGACTTTATTTTCTGGTCCTCAAAAAAACAATATATTGTTGCAGTTTCTTCAACTAATGCAAAATTAAGCAAAGGCGCTTACAGAAGGAACCAAACTACCAAAGAAGCTATTTGGGTGTAGACACTATCCTCAAAAATCCTAGGAACTACCAAACTCTATTTTGTAACCTTCAAAGCACCTTCAAAGTTGCTCATAATCTAATGTATCGTGAGCAACTAAAACATATTGAAGTTTGGTTGCACTTTATTAGAGAGAATGTCACAGCAAGAACGGTGGAAACCCTAGATGGTTGCAAGATACACTTTCCAAATTTGTTGCGTTTTGTATTTTCAGTCTTTAGTACTATTTGTGCTACAAGTCACCTTCAGTACTATTGGGGGCATGAAATCTAGACGGTCAATTGAGTTTTAGATCTATTAATATAACAAGTGATGTTCATCATTGGATAACAAAGGTGGATGAAATACTTAATTTTCCATATAAACAATCTATATTGGTAGATTGAAGGCGCTACAGGACCCTACTAGCATTATAAAGTCTTTCCATATACCCTGAAGTATTATTTTGAGCCACAAGTTATAATTTTTGCTAAAAAGAAGACTTTTACATTTCTATGTTTGAAAATTAGAAAACACTCTTGAAAATTTTATTTTAAAAGTGTCCATTGTTTCCATCTAAGAAAAATAAAGGAAGATAAAAGCTAGAACTAAAAGAAACTTTTTTCATTCAACATAAATTTGACCTAATTATAACACACTTTAGGCCTATACAAAACACATTAGGAACATATTTTTGAAAATTCCTTTTTTGAAAAGGTGTATTTCTTCTAGAAGAGCTAGCCTACCAAATCTGATGACATAATTCTTTAAACAAATGTACTCGATAGTACTAAAAAATACCAAAACCTTATGTGTGACATATACGCAAAATTCAGTCTCATCTTTTAAATTAATTTTAAAAAAATTGTAATAATACATAAACATTTTTTGAGACATTTTCTATTGCTACATGAAGCTTATTTCTAATTTTCATGTACAATTAATCATTTTTGCAATACTTATGGCACAAAATAACTTTTGCATTGAACATGTGACGGAAAATTGGACATGTCTTTCTTCCAATCACCCCCTCTATTTTCAAAACTGTCACCAAGTCGCAAACATATTCACAAAGTCTCTAGAAAAACAATGATTCACTAAACTTAGAGATGAGATGGGGATTCGAAAAATGAGTTCCCTTCTAAAAAACTACTCCTTGTAGGGACTGCTCTGTATCATTGAGAGACCTAAAACTCTTATACTCTACATTTTGGGGAATCCTATTGACTTTGGGTCTAAAACCCCGACGCACCGCATAATATTTCCTCACAATTGAAGAAGATGCGATTTCATTCAACCGAAGGGTGATTGCAAGAAACACTTGTCCAATTTTTTGTCCCCTAGCCCTTTGACGGGTGGGTTTTTGCTCATAACTTTTGCATTGTTTTCCCATTTGGCATTAAAATTGGAATGAAGGTACATGTTGTAGTTTCAAACATTGAGTGATTTTTTCAGATTTTTCCAAATTACTTTACTATTTTTGACCTGCCCCCGGATTGGGTGTCTACCTTGGCCATTTAATTTGGGGGTGGGGAGGTGGGAGGATTAGTCCTATTTTTGACCCAAAAATGCAAATTGTATCCACAAATTGGACATGTTGGAGGTCTACTATCATTACAAAGATTGGCAATGAGTTCTTATGAAAATAGCAACATATTGGTTGCGCAAATGGGGTCAAAGTGACCTTCCATTGCGCAAAGGCTACAAAGAGGGAAACAATTTTCTACATGATGAATTCTTTGGTGCAATGCAAGCGCAATCTTCTCTAGCAAAACAATTTTTATTTTATTTTTAAATTATTATTATTATTATTATTATTATTATTATTATTATTATTATTATTATTATTATTATTATTATTATTATTATTATTATTATTATTATTTTTAATTATTAAAAATGAAAAGGTCCACAAACCCCTATTATGCTATTTTCACTCCTAGTGGCTCCAGTACCCCGTAGCAGTCCATAGTACCGTTGATGCCTTGAATTGCAGGCTTACATCTACAAGTGCGTTGTTGACACATAGTTTTGGTAGTACAACTTAGTACTACAAGTCCCATGGCCAAAAACTGTGTTTTCGAGACAAAAATGTGAAGTATTTCTTATAATCACCTTCATACATACATGTTCTCGCAAGAATCAATCTTCTGAAAACTTTGGTTATGACTTCAAGTGCAAAGCTAACGTGTTGTACCTTTAGAAAATGCATCTGGACTTGTATAATTAATAGCTAGGTTTGCAATTTTCCATAACTCTCTTAAGTTTCTTGTCTTTTGCAAAAGCCAAGCTTCTAAAGACTTTGGTTGCGTAAAGCTAAGGGAGTATGCTCTAAAACTCTAAAAGCGACCATTTAAGGACTAGTCCACTTTTTTCATAGGTTTCCGTGGACAAAAATATTTTTAGCTCATTTTTTCAGAGAAAGAAAAAAAGATGTGGAAGTTAGCACAAGTGGTTTCATATTTTTTGAATTATATATGATTTTTCAAAGATTTGGGGCATAGGCACCTATTTGTAACCATAGGTCTTCCAAAATATGTCCACTTGCAACTTGTAAAGAGATGGGAGGAAATGAAAGACAATGATTGCTTGAATGGCTCTTGCAATAAAAAATAATTTTTTCTTGATTCACTCAATGGTGAATATGGTCCATTTAAGGATCACCTCATATCCATTCTACAGGTATTTATAGCGGGGCGATTTCAAGGAGATGCTTGCTTTATGAGCGTACTCCCTTAGCTGTAGTGGCTGAACTCTTAGGTAACTATATATGGAAGTGTGCTCTAAAAGCGACCCTCTTCTTCGAACCGTCCTATAGGAGGCTCTAAAATGGACAACTGATGAACAAAGAATCATCTATTGATTATGTAAGAGTGTAATTAATTTTGGTTTGTCCTTCTTTAATGGATGGTTCATTCTACTCCAATGGTTGGTTTAAGAGCCGAGGTGTGTTCATTTCTAACTAAGTGGATAGGTATTCATTAAAAAAATTCAAAATGAGATTTGCCGGCCCAACTACCTTCTTACACATACTAAAAAAATCTGAAATTATAATTAAATCAAACATCCATTTAAGTTTTACAGAGGGTTGCATTTTGAAACCTTCTCTATTACTTTTTGCATGCGGCAATGCTTTGTTTTTTGGTCAAGCCATATCTATTTTCAAACCATGCATGTGTGGATTTAGTAGGGGCTACAAATCAGAAATAGGCCCTAGGGCAGAGTTCTTTGAAAATTCATAACTAATTCAGAAATGCTCCAAAAAATATGAAACGACTTGTGGTAGATTCCGCATTCATTTTTCTTCAAGTTAAAAATAAAGGAAAATGTTTTTGAGCATTTGAAACTCATGGAAAAGGCCAACCAGCCCTTAAAGGGTCGCTTTATGAGCACCTTACCTTATATGCATCTGGTTGTGGAGGATTGACAGCCAAGTGTGCATAACTGTTTTCGTAACTTCTGTAGACTGAGAGAATGATTAGTTCAAGATTGTGCAGTTGTCAGCGATGCTCTGTGGAGCTCACCCTAAACGTGACAGCGACATCTGACGGAGTGCTGGTGGTCACCAGCCGTGACTTGAAATCCGCGGATGAGAGCGTGGTTCCAGTGGACTTCGATGTGGACTTGGCAGGGCTTGGACAAGATCTTGCTCCCACGAGGTAAACTAAATATCGTTGAACAACATGCCTCGGAAGTATTAATACGGATAGTAACCATTTGATGAGCCAATTCTCTCTTTTGCAATGTCCATGTATTGGAAGTCCGTTCCAGACCGTGTTGCAGGCGCTGCATTCCACGTTGAATGCTTTCAACGGTGAATGTGAATGTCCTAGGATCAGCAGTTTGGGAGTGAACATTTAATGCTAAAACACGTTCCCCAGGGTCATTATTCATTGCACCAGATCGAACATCAGGTTGGCCATGATCTCTCATATTGTTTGCCACTTCTTTAGTGACGAACGTAACTAGTTCTCTTGTTGGAATTCTACTTGACTTACTAAGGTGACCTGCTCAAAGTTTGACTCCTCAAAGTTTCTGATTTGCAACATGTTGTGATTCATTTGGTCAGTAGCACATTCAATCATATTCCCTTTCAACGCCCATTGAATTCCTTCACGTCTTACCCTGACCCTTGGAACGATTGACTGACTGACTCCACGGAGCTGGTGCGGGTTGCTTTGTGATGAGCAGAGGCATTGCCATCACGAAGCTGCTCCAGGGGCAGGAGATCGCCTTGCGCGCCATCGCCAGGAAAGGCGTGGGCAGCTTGCACGCCAAGTGGTCGCCGGTGGCCACAGTCACGTTCCACCAGGAGCCCGAAATCTTCATCAACGAAGAGAAAGTGGACAAACTGACGCTCCCCGAGAAGCAGGATTGGGTGAACTCCAGTCTCAACATCACGCAGCCTGGCCTCGCCCCCACCAAAGTCTTCAAACTGGAACCCAACACTCAGAAGGTCACTCCATTCCCGGGCTCCTCYTCCTCAGTTGCGTGCTTATCATTTGACCCCAGATGGAATTCTGTTTGAAACGAATTTTTTTCTGAGTATTTTAATGTTATATAAGGGGGTAATTTAAACCATTTCTGAGGCTCACCTGGGGTTCATTGCCATTTCTCAGGGTGTTTTTAATTCCCACTTTGGAGGATTTAGGGTGCTATTTAAGAGGGTATTTTTGTGAATTGACATACAATTGGAAAGTTACCCAAATGAAGTGCACAAATGGCAAATTTCATTAAAATGGTGGCATTCAATTATTTTGGCACTTTTTTCAGATTAGAATGCGCGGTCTGAAATCTAAACCCCTCCTAGATTTTTGAAATCTATACCTGTCTTAGATACCTGAAATCTATAAATGTGCTAGATGTTTCAGATCACGCGGTCTGAAATCTGAATACGTCATAGATTTTTGACATCTACATATGTCGTAGATGACAAAATCTATACCAGTCCTAGATTTCACTTAAGCAGCTCAAACTTCAGCGGTGAAAATGGCACACTGAATACCGCCAATTTAATGAAATTCGCCATACAAGTGGTTCCTCGTTCAAAAGCTGGAACATATCTTGATTTCAGTGCTCAACAAGAAAGTGAGACTCCCTTCTTTGATATTTTTGCAATACTGCAAAAGTATGAGTTGAAGGGTGTTAACAGTAGAGTATCCAAATGGTCCTCATGCAGTACTGCGTTTTTATAATATTTTGTTTATACTTATGTTGTACTGCATTTGAGTATATATGATATTATTTGAACAATACAACATTGGTCCTTATACATTATATTAACAATACTAATATACAATACTAACATTATTAAACAACTATATTGTAAATATATATAAATATCATACATATATTATATTGTAATAATACAAAGAAGATATACTTATGACATACCAAATAATGAACATTACTATATCAACAAATAACTACATAATTGTACACAAAAAATACATTTAAGTTATTTTTTGTATATACACTAGTAATCTTCTAGCGATATCATAATTTTATTGTAAGAATACTATGTGTATAACTATTTTGATAAAATTGCAATACTATAACAATCCTATAACTATGCTAATGCAATATTATTATACAATTGAAGCTTTTCAATTGTATAACTAGTATCCTATGATGTCATTCTTATTTTTTTAATCCAATACATGATCATATCAAATGAGGCCATATATGTAACACATATAGAATGTATTCACCATAAAAATGATTTGTAGAGACTTGAAATTTTTTGAGTAAATTTCAAATCTGAAAAATAACAATTGCATAAAATTGTATCCTCTAGGCCTATTGCAGTTTGCAAGCGAGTGTTAACACTATTCCAATCCAAAAACTTGTAGCTTCTAATCCAAATCTTCAAAATGTGCCCACTACTATACTCCCATGATGCCTTAGAAAATACTCCGTGAGTCAAATTGATACTCACTTTGCTTGCCCCCACGGTTGATAAAAGCTTCTGCACGACAACCAAGGTAGAAACAATATTCATAATTAGAGTTCAAAGTTTGCAACCTCATTATACATGGTAGAGTGATAAATGCTCACGGGCTTCTAAGCCATCACAAAATGCACAGTTACATGCACAAGTCAGTATTTTCTAATTGCTCCGACTGGCCTACACCTTAAAAGTCTCACCCAATCAAGAACATGAATTCCTCAAAGTAAAAAAAGGCCACCTTTAGATGCTACAAAAAAGTACACTCTTCCCAGCTGTACCGATCACAGAAACCCTCTTCAACGAGCTCAACACATACAGACCACTTTACATACGATTGAAGTAAATCATTAACACGAATCACTTTCAATTGGGTTCCTGCGCAGACTCGTAGGCGTGCTTTTGCATCATGTGCGCCACCCATAAATTGTGTGAAACTGCATCAGACAATTGAAATGCTTAGGTTAGAATCTTAACAATACTTGATGATTAAGGGTGGGGCTTACCCATGATGAAACTGAGAAGGTAAGGAACAACAGTGAAAAATTGGGGAGACATTGCTTGGAGGAGAGGAAAGAGAGGCTACATTTGGGACCTGTCAAACGAAGTGGCTACATCAACACCAAGCCAAAAAAATTCTTCAATTTGTGAGAACAAATTGAATCAAATAGTACTCCACTTTTCATAAGAAAAAAAATTTGGTGATGAAAGGATGTCATCAATTCGGGGTTTTGGGTTTTGGGTTTTGGGTTTGCAAATTCAGAGAGGAGTAAACAGTAGCTTCATTATTCTTTAGTGTTGAAATATTGGCATGAAGTCAATGTTCAGATAATGGCAATAACTTAACATTGGTTAAAGGTCCATTGCCTTGTTAGACTAATCAATCAACACTAAACTCATATCATGTTATGAATTTATCTAATCCCTAATACGATTGAAATGAATCTCATTCAACTCACCTGGATTTGCAAGAATTAGGATGAGATCAAGCGTGGGGTTTCGTGCTGCAACAGACAAGGATAGGCATCCACCAAAAGAGTCTCCAATGAGGTATATGGGATTGAACTACGTAGTTGTGAATAATATTCCAAAGTGATTGCACCTTCGCTTGAAGAGCTCTACAAGCAGAACAGCCTGCTTCTCAGCATCACTATGATGAGCGTCGGCTTCAGCCAACAAACACTCTAGTTTTCTCCTTTTCTGCCACGCCGGTCAACTCGTGATAAACGTGAGCAAGAAATTCCGCGGAAACAATTCAATTCAAAGAACTCACCAAAAATGAGCGGGATGAAAATCTCAATGTCAGCGCCGACCACCTTCACTCTCCCCGCCAACACCAGAACCCTTCATCCCCATTAGCAGCCGAGTTACTAACAACCTCCTCATTCGCAGCCTGAATGATGTAAACAAACCCACCAAGTATTTGTCACAGAACAAGCATTGAATTGACAAATTTCAGTAAATTGAAAAGATTCTTTAACTCACATTGTCTATAAGCGTCAAACAAAGGGGTGATAAAATCTAGTCCTAGCAAAGCAGGTAAAATCGATGAATGGACAAGAGAATTCAGCAAGCACTAATGATTGCAGGAATTCAGTTTCAAAATTCACCGTAGCAGTAGGCGAAGGAAAAGCTCTACTACAAGTTCAGAAAACGGCATTTCTACACTTTGATTACACCTAGCCCTGCCCAAAGCCTAACGCATTAGATTCCAAAGGCCGAAAGTATTCTCATGCTCAGAACTTATTGAGATATCATTTTAAAAGCTGAAGGATACATAGTGCAACTGCGAAATTTGTCAAAGATACAAACATCTCATTAACCACAACGAAAACGGACAACATTCACACATCGAAGAAAAGTCGACTCGGCACATCGGTTCCCTAACGCAATCGATTCCAAAGGTTAAAAGTAATGTCATGCTCTAAATCCATCAACACAATACTTCAAGAGCTGGAGAAAACACAGTGCAACTAAGAGGGACAACATTCATGGATCGTCCTCTTTTACTAAGCCAAAAAATTAGGTGCCAGAACTGTACCTAAAACTTACTTATCATACGCAGCAAACAAAGACGACATAAAACCTAGTCCTGGTAAAAAAGTTAAAAACTTTCACACTAGACAGGAGAGAGCTCAACGAACACTAACGAGAACAGAAATGCGATTCAGGCTTCTACAAAAGCAGTAGACAGCGGGAAAAGACAACCGCAAGTCAAGAAACGGAGATTCAACACTTCGATTCCACCCTAACGCATTGTGTTCAAAAGCCTAAAGTATCTTCATGCTCTAAATCAATCCCGCGCTGGAGAAAACATAGTGCAACTAAGAAATTAGGAGCCCGAACCCTAGACTGCATTGCAGAACGAAAGAAGAGTTTCCGCATGGTGAGGAGTGGAAAGGGAAGATCTTTTTTCCAAACAAAAACGTACTTGTTTTGCCCAAGCGTAAGACGACCTATTTTCTGCACCAAAACATGCGGGAAATCCAGCAAACAAACCTGAAATTTGAAATTGAAAGTGAGAGAGAAAGAGAAAGAGAGTGTGTGATGTGCAGACAGATGTGCAGACCCTAAGAAAGTATTGCGAGGGTTGTTGATGGGGCCGAGAGGGAACAAAGAAGGTAAACTCACCTCCCATATATTACCGGATGACATAACTTCTGTCGTAATCCTCCTTCTACACCCAGTCCTTCAGTAAACAGTTCAAATTTAAAACTTAAAAACTTTGCAAAATAGGAACACTAACGACATTCGCAATTAAAATTAAGATCTTATGTACTCACCGTAAGCAATTTGGATTACTATTCCTAGGTGCTTCTTCATCAACAATTCCGCCACCACGCAGAATTTCAAAAACTTAACACACTCGCCATTTGGATTCACCTTTACAAAAACGATTCAATTCAAAGAACTCACCAAAAATGAGCGGGATGAAAACCTCAATTTAATCGCCGACCACCTTCACTCTCCCCGCCAACACCAGAACGCAATGTCGCATCCCCGGCGTCTATCCAAGGGATTCCAAGCACGCTGGCAAAGAGAAATGCGAGAGAAGTCTCTGTCAGCGAGAAAATTCGATGGAGTGATGAAGCACTAGGTTAGCTGACGGGAAGAAGGTTGAGGAAGCATCAAATCGTGTGTTCACGAGAATGCGGAGGCGGTGGCGATGGAGTCTGAGCATGGCCACAACACTTGGCACCTCACAAAGCTTTACACGTCTTGCAGGGGTAAAACTGTTGYTGTCATCAGTGCTGGAACTTACACTAAATAGTGAAATTAGGTTGTCTTTACAATTAGGTTGCCTTACCCCAAGAAAGTTACTCCAGAAGTCATCAAAGCCAACAAATATTTCTATAAATACTTTCATTTGTACACATGGAGGTTCATGAGCCCCAATTATATCAATAACTAATTCAAAAGTAGTGCATTCTTGTAAAGTAACAATAAATATTTAACCCCTAAAGTCAAATTGTCCCCTTGAAGGACAATTTAAATTTCGGGCAGGTTCCTATGACCTTGATTTTTTATGAAACTTTTTGAAACTTTCTCATAAGATAGAAAAACTAATTAGCTTTGTGGGAATATAATTTTTATTTCAATTGGTGACCGGGAGCAAAGTTATACCTCTAAAACCCCAAAATTGAACTCGATAGGCAGCAAAAAAAATTTTGCAAAAATTCAAAATTTAATTAAAATTTTTTTTTTTATGAAACAATATATTTTTGTCTTCATTTGAAGCTTTTAGTCATTCTATTTGGACTAGTAATGAGAAAGTTATGGACAATCTTGTTTTTCGGGCAATCTAAGCATCTTCGTGAAAAAAAAGACTTATAGGATTCATCTCTCAATGCAATTTTTACAATTTTTCAAAAACAATTGTTGGACACCGTGAAGTTTATTTTCTAGAACAATCTCACCAGTGGGATTATTGTGTTTCAATCCCAYCTTAGAGCTATTAACCATTTAGTTTTTCTTTCAATCTTGGACCTATTTCTTTCTTAACAATTTTTTAAAGATTGAAAATCAAGTGCATTTTTTTTTTTTTTAAATTTCTAGACTTTCAACTCAATTCTTCAACATAAAAAATTTGACATTCAACATTTGACTTTCAACATTCAATTCTAATGGAATTCTCTATAAAATATAATTTAATTATAATTTAACCTTATATTTTCATTGAGATTCATATTTWTATTTTGAAATGTAATACAATAAGTGTAGTGAGATTTAGAATTTTTTTGTGTGCTTTATTCTGTATTATGACTTTTATAAGGGCACTTTTGAGATATTATCTTTCTAATTTGAATTTGATTGAAATTCTAAGTTTTGAATCAAACTAGTTTGAAATTTTGAATAGTGAAAATTTTGAACTATAGAATATTTGTACTATTCAAATTTGAAAAGTTCCAATTCAAATCAAACTACCAAAATATACCTATTCAAACTTGAACTATTTAAAATTTAAATTTTGGATTTTTAACTTTTCAAACTCTAATTAAGTAATTGTTCAAATTTTGAGTTTTGAACTACTACAAGAAAATGTGATTTTCAACCTAAACCCAATCTTTATAATGCTTGCCAATAATTCTGAACACTTTAGATAAAATTAAAAAATTTACCACAAAAACTAGACTAAAATACAAAACTTTTGCAACATTTTTTATAAAAAAAAAGACAAAATATGAAAGAAGAAATGGCCTCCAAAGTTAGTTGAAATTGAAGCACGAAAGCAAGGAAAAGCATAAATAAAAACAAAACACATACATTATATTTAAGACTTCCAACCTTGGTGCAATGATAAGAACCTTGGTTCACCAACCTTGAAGTCTTGGGTTCAAAATCCATTATCAACCTTGCTCGTGTGGTAGGGATTATTTGCATGGCAAGGATTGTTGCCCACATTACAATTGATTCTTTGTCTAAGTGGTAGAGGATCCCCACATGGCAAGCTTGCCTTAATGATGTGATATTTTTGACCTTAATGATGTGGCACTATTTAATATTGAAAAAAACATTCATTGTCCAAATTAATAGAATCAAACAATGAATTTTGGTTAGATTTTGATTGAGACAACAAGACCAAATCAAAACAACTCAAATCAATAACACATTTCTATGACATTTTTGTTGTTTTGGTCATAGGATTTCTAATAGTGAAATGAATGGATTTTTTATTTTTATTTTTTAGAGATGAACTCACATGTCTTGAATAATTTATGAAAAAATTATATGTTTTTTGCAAAGATTTGAAATCATTGTGAATATTGAAGATTAAGTGAAAGAAATTCGTATCTCATATAAAATAAACTTCTTAGATCTGAAAATTTTGACATAAATGTATATTTTGGGTGTAGAACTTCATGGTGTAAACCAAATTTATGTGGCATTATGTGACTAGAAGCTCAAAAGATTGTGATAATAGGCCCTCAGTTCAAATGGCTATAAATTATTCAATTTTGGAAATTTTCCATAAGTTCAAATTGAAGTAGAAACTAGATTTAGTAAACTTCATATTGTTGGTTGGGTTCAACAATTTCAAGAAGATTATTTAAAACGCTAATATTCATATTAAATCAAGAGCAAAAGGTTGAAATAGTTAAATATACTAGAAAGACATCTTTGTGATATATATATGGATATGGTATCTTCTTCTCAAGAAAAATTTGTAGTTACTTAACCCCTAAATGACCAAGGCCTCTTTTTTGCAAAAAAACACTCAAAATTTCCATTTCTATAGCAAAGAGTAAAAAAGTTTGAAATTTTTTTTTGGCTCATCTAACTATTGGATCTTAAACCTCATTAGTATGAAAATATGTGTTAAGCTTTTCAGAAATTCTAACCACACAAATTGCAAGATATCTGCCTTCAAAGTAAAAAAAACAAGTTTTTCAGCACATTGCAGGACTAGATTATTTGACTTTGAATCTTCTTAGCTTTGATTTTTTGCACTACAAAGTTTTGAGCTTTAAATCTTTATGGTGGAAAATTGAGTTGAGAGTCTAGGAAAAAATAAATAAATAAAGACAACATAAATTTTAGTCTTTAAAAAATTGTTAAGTAGAAATAGGTAGAAGATAGAATGCAAATCTAAATCATGAATATCTCTAAGATGGAATTAAAATGCACTAATCCCAATGGTGAGATTGTTCTAACAAGCAAAATTATCTATGTGGGACTTTTTTCTTTTTTAAATTGTAAAATTTGCATTTAGAAATGAATCCTACAAGTAATGTTCTCAAAAATATGCTTAGATTGCCCAAAATACAAGATTGTCCATAAGTTTCTCATAACAAATCCAAATGGAATGAATCAAATCTTTTAATGTAGGCGGCAAAAATACAATCTATGAGAAAAATTATTTGAAAAAAGCATGTAAGAAGAATCTCATTTTAAATCCATTCTAATAAATTCTAATCCAGAAAAGTTAATATTTTGCTTGAAGGAATTTTGAAGTTTCCCTTTCAAAATTCGTAGAGAAATACAGGTGATAGTATTGATGACGGAATCTAAACGTATGGATTAAATCGACAACTTTTGGTAAGGTCTACAACCTTTATTTCTATATCAAGTCCATAATACACTTCTAAATAGCAGTTAAGAATGATTTCTCTGAAATTTTCAATTTTGGACGACGTTTAGGGCTTCATTAGTAGTGTTTTGTATTAAAATTAACTAGTGTGCCTTGTGCCGTTGCCACAGGTAAAAATAAAGTAAAAGTAATTTTTTAATTTTTGGATGCATTAAAAACTTCAAAATTCAACAACTTTCAACCCGTATGTCGGAACACCACAAAACCAAGCCTGTGCACCTCTCCTTGTCGAGAGATTTCCAACGGTACCAAGCACGCCTCTGGGGGACGCACAATCCGAGAGATCTCAACGTAAAAAACAAACAAACAAACAAACAAACAAACAAACAACTTTTTTCTGGAACATCCTTGGATTGGGCACCAATCTGATCAGTTCTGAATTTTTTTGATTATTACACTTTTAAGGCCAAAACCATCGTGCTCTGCCCACATTGGACTTTTGTACTGAAAACAAGCTTCATAATATAGTACATCAGTAACCTAGCCCTCTCAAATCAATTGCTAGTTATCATGTGACTTCATAAACTTCATAACTTTTTATAAAGACCACATCAGTAGTATGATCTACTAACTCATTGCACTAATATAGGATGTACATGATTGTAACCTCAGACCAAGCATGTATCTGGGTTAAACAATATAACATTGCCAAATGACTATCAAAGCATGAGAAGTATAGTTTAGGAAGTTTGAAAACTTGTTGACAATTTGCTCCTAGAGGCAGTAGTCCTCACCTGTGCCCATCCCAATAACCACACAAAATTGTAAGGTTAGTGAGGTACACGAGGTGTCTTCAGCCTACTACGCGTGTTATTGCTATCACTAGGAGAAAAAAATCAAGTGAATCAATAATTTGTTAGCTTTGAAGGCTACAGTCAATCACTCATTCTCTGTAAACCTGGCTAGATGTAGGATGCTGCGACTCCGAAGCAGCCATCTACGTACTCCCTGTATAACTTCCTGCAGTAAGTATTTGCAGTGGTACCCAMGTAGTTTGCTTCCGCAGCACCAAACTGAATGTTCAAGCAACTGGTTGAARCGACTGGTTGACAGAAATTTGAGCTCAAAGTTCTAACTTGTACATGAGTTTGAGAGGACTAGGTTTCTCAAGTTCTCCTACAGTGTTACCTTCCAAGTAGTAATAGCATACTTTATTACCCTCAGGTTCAAGTTGTACCAATGATCGTCAATTTTAGAAAAAACGGCACTCCTAGCTCATCGTTTAAGATTTGCAGGAAAATAATAAAATCGATACAACCCAGCACAACTGCACAAGTCACAGTGTACCGAATCTAGTTTATAATTGCATATCATGCAAGCTTTTATTGAGTGCTGACGAGCATTTTTAGTACAACTGTGTATTGGTGGCATATTTAGACTGTACAGTCGACTTGTATGCCATCCAGACATAATCAGTCATTATCTCAACCATAAAATCTTTGAGTAATATTCTGAGTGGTGGTTCTAGGGCATTAAAGCCTACTTCTCCACAATGTATGTAGATTAACAGAATCTCTCAATCTTTCTTTCCAGGGTGGGAGGGTGGGATTAAATCATTACTGGCTTGCTACTTTTTAAGAGTAATATATGTCACAACTAATTTGCCCATACTTTTGTATTTAATCAAGCTTCTCCTAAAAGTATGTAGAAGCTAACTTATCTTATCAATCAAAAATCAGGGCCAAATACTGGACATCGAAATCTGGCAAAACAAAAAAACAAAAAAAACAGCATGATTTAAAGGATAGACTAGTGTGCCCTGTGCCGTTGCCACAGGCAAAATTAAAGTAAAAGTAATTTTCTAATTTTTTAAAACCAAAAATAACTCAAAATTCAATAACTTTCACCCCGTAGGTCGAAACGCCACGAAACCAAGCCCGTGCACCCCTCCTCGCTGAGAGCTTTCCGATGGTACCAACTACCAAGCATGTCACTGGCGGACGCACGGTCCGGGAGATCTCAACGTAACAAACAAAACAAAACAAAACAAAACAAACAAACAACCTGATTTAAAGGATAGATGTTGAACTGTCAAAATATCAAACCTGGGACCTTGTTGCAGTATTACATGAGTATGTGTGCAATCTTGCTTATAAGGAGTACTGCAAAAGTATAAGCTTTGTACTCTACTTAATTGGCACTTCAATAGCACTCATGTAGTACTGCAAAAGTACTGATATTTGCACTTTTATTTTGCTCATGTGATTGTACTGTATTCAAACAATAAGTACTACACTGCAGACTCACATTGTATCCGTACAGTATCCACGGAGTATTAGAATTATTCAAAAATATTATTATTATGTTTGTATAAATGCAGTACTGCGTAAAGTACTGCAGTCATATTAGCCTGTGTGGACCCTTCAGTTGAACTGCATTAGTATGACTGTAGAGGGGGGGCACTTTCTTGAGGCTGTAGAGTGGCGCAAATCTTTGCATCCATTTTAAAGAACTCAAGGAGAATTGCCTTTGTGGCTTCATTGTTTTTTTTCCAGGTGGAGTTGGTGAGCTCGGCAGCTTTCACCAGTGAGGAGCAGTACGAAATGCCGAAGATTCGGGGATGTCGGAGTTGTTCGAAATCCAAGCCAGGGATGATAGTTTCATCTTCTCTGTGGAGACCACAGGGGCTCTCCCAGATGCCATCAAAGTAATGAAACAGAAGCTTCTTGCACTGCGGCTTGCAGAAGGCGGCTCGACCTTGCCAGTAGCAGATATTGAAATGGGTGCTACTTCTCCGGAAAGGATTTACAACATTCAGAGTGTCCCGAACAATGTCATGAATGGATTGACAAAAATCAACTTTGAGGAAGAAGTGAAAGCGGAGGCAGACTTAGACTTCTGATGAATGCCTTAATTTGGAATTAACTACAAGTCCATTTCGAAACCTTCATTGGAGACACTGCTGGCGACGATTTCCAGGACTCCCAAGCCTCAGTCTGATGCACTTGTTTAATGCTTTACCTCTCAGGCCAGTTCATTACTCAGGAGCCAGTGGTTTGTAGGGAGTTTTGTAGTCATGAAGACGTGTTTACCTCATCAATTAATTATGTGCGTACAAATGCAGGCTTTTCAAATCGAACTGCACCAAGTCAAAGAAGGCTTGTGATTAGCGAAGTTCAAGTTCAATGGGTGTGTAAAATAGTGTCAGTAGAGACTTTTCAAGTGGGTTGGAGGTGTATAGAACTTGCTAAAACGTGTCTCACTAGAAATATATGGAATACATGGTCCCCAATGAGTGTGCTGTATGCATTTGGACTTAATACCCTTCTATGACCTCTTCCTACAGCATACAACTATAAGTTAGAATGTGATTCAACCCATTCAATTGATAAATACATCATGTATTACGCACAAGCAGAGACAACATCACTGAGTGACACTCTGTAATGTACAGTCGGGTAACGAAATCTTACGAATTTTTTTCGTAGTGAGACTTCAGCAAACAGTGAAGGAACTTCAAGAAGCTGTATCTTACTCAAAATATGTCCAATTTCAGAATCGCAAATTGCGTTGGAATCAAACAAAAGAGTACTACATGATAGAAAAAAAATATACATGGAAATTGGAAAATGATGAAAAAGTCCGAGTGTTTTCGATACACTACCTACTATCTAGTACTACC
This sequence comes from Pleurozium schreberi, assembly GCA_006891605.1. Lineage (NCBI taxonomy): Eukaryota > Viridiplantae > Streptophyta > Bryopsida > Hypnales > Hylocomiaceae > Pleurozium > Pleurozium schreberi. The sequence continues at coordinate 6,725 of VACF01001407.1, read as the reverse complement.
ACCCCTTGCCAAAATCACCGCATGTATTCGTTTGGGCATACTTGCAATGAGCTTTTGCAATTGCTCCATGGATACCTCATCCCAACCGCTTGAATTATGTGTATCATGTCTTGTTTGTTCTTTGGCCGGTCGTGGTGGTGCAACAAATCTTTTAGTACCTTCCATATGTTCTTGATGGGATTTAGATCCGGTGAATTCGCAGGCCAATCTAGCTTCCGAATACCATGGGCAATCCTCCACTCTTTTGAAATTTTGCTACAATGGATTGGGGCACCATCTTCCATAAGTGTAAGTTCTTCAAGATGATCATGCATAAAATAGAAGCCACTCAAGGTGCCTTCATACACATTGCAAACAAAATCTGATGCTATTCTTTCATGTTTAGGCATGATGACTTTAGGGCTTTTATCAAAGCCCGTGAAGTCTCCCCAAACCATCACAGATGATCTACCAGACTTAAACGTCGATGCTAGACAAGGGGCTGCATATGCTTCATGAACCTTTCGCCAAACTCTAATTTGGCGAGAAGTTTTTCCCAACTCAAAAGAGGATTCTTCTGTTCAAATTACGTTTTTCCAATCTTGCTCTATCCAATGTCGTTGGGGTGATTGCAAGAAAGACTAGTACTATTTTGTTTAGAACTCCTTGTAAGATTACTAGGTATACATTACCTAATTAACATTAAAGACAATAATATTGTTGATCCTGATTGAATCATTTCCTTGGTAAAAATGTTAACCTACATCAGGCCAAAGCATGTGAGATAAGTTCAATAATTAGTGAAAGTGTTCAAAATGGACTAAAAACAAACAAAGATAGAAACTAAAGCATAACACATCAACCCATTAACTTGGCATTTAAATAAAAAGGGGGAATAAAAAGTACTTTCAAAGTGTTGCACTTATTCACTTAAACTATCAGTCAATACTCCAAAGATAACAAAATACTTTTGTTACTCATAAGCATATTTATATACTTACAACCCACCCTTACACTCCAAATAATAGTCATCATTCACGAAAATGCTTCACTCATGATGTGTCAGATTTATTTTTGGTTCTTAAGGATATCAAAGGACATTCCTCCGAGAGGGCCTTCAATCTCGAAGACCTTCAATCTCGAAGGAGGTCTTAATTAGTATCCGACCGTTTCTTAGTAATAATGGGTTATGTGGCCCCAATTGAACCAAGGTAACTAGACACATTCCCTACCCTTCCAACATCATAAGTCAAAATTGAAAAAAAAAATAATGAAGATTAGCCTTGGGAGAAAAAAAATATTTCTCAAATAATCTTCTTAAACTTGTTTTTTTTATAAATAAATATTTTGTGAATGTTTAAAGTCAAAGGATAGTATACAACTATTAGTGTTTTTAGACTATCTTGTCCAAAACAACCATTTCTCAATTAGTTGAAATCCAAGTGAGACAAAAGTGAAGAGTCCACCAATATCTCAAAAGTTGAATGGACTTTACTTTAGCCCTGAAATGCCTAAGGCACCAAATTTTGGTGTCGACAATACTTTGAAGTTAAGTAAAACCTAACCAAGTTGTTACTTTTAGTCATTTATAGTTTTGAGTTTTTTTTTGAAGTCTAGTTGAGCATCAAAAATCTGATTTCGAAAATGATTGAAATATTCATTATGATTTTTCTATTAAAGATTTTGTGCAAGAGTGTCCATTGCAATCTTGACTTTCCGTAGTGTTGAGGGCTCTTGGAAATGAGCCTTAAATACACTAGATCTTGAAGAAAAAATTCCATTAGAAATTCATTTAAAAAATTTGTAGAGTCGATTTTGAGAGGACACAGGCTGATTGCAATTTTGCATGTTAGGCCCTTTAACCCTGGACTGCCGCCAGCGCCATTCAGTGGAGTCCACGGTCCTTAGAAGAGATTAGAAGTAGATTTTTCATCCGTTTTCTTTTTGTTGACCTTTCATGTTGAGTTACAAAGACTATTCAATTGAATTTTTAGTTTAACTAGTGTTTGCTTTCATGTAGTTGAGAAGTAACTAACAAAAACGGATGGCCAAATTTGCTATTTTAGTGTATTTTGAAAAGTTGCTTCTCATTGTTCTACATCTGAAATTTCTCCAAATAAATGATATTTTTTGAGTTTGAGACTGACTAACAAAATGAAGGCCATCTACTCTAGTTTCTACTCCAATTAGAATTTAGGAAAAATTCATAATATTGAATATTTTATTGTAGTTTGAACTTTGAATGTAATTTCAATGTTCATTTTATTCTAATTATAGAATGACATGGAAATTGAGTTTACACCATGATGTTTTTCACTGTAATGTACACACATGGTGAAATTTTCAGATTTTTTGAAGTAATTTTCTATTTAATATGATTTTTTCTTCACTTTTTTTCAAAAATTCTCATAAAAATCAATTTTCCTCAAAAAAATCTAAATTTCTTGTGAAGTAGAGAAGACATGTAATATCATCTCTGAAAAATAAACATAAAATTTTTCACACATATCTATTTCCAAAATGGTAACAAATTGAGTGATGAGCACCAAGGCTCTGAATCAGTGGTTATAGGTCCGTCTTTTAGGGTTAACCTCATGCTTTTCTGTGACCAAATTTTTTAATTTGACATGTGAAAAGAGGATTGAAAGACTTCAAATAACTTCTGCAATTTTAACACCTTCATGATCAAACATTATAATCTTCCAATCCATAAGTGCTATTGTTGTGATTTGTTTTTCTTGTATGATGTCTATGCAAACATTTGACGCCGATACTAGTCTAAGATGGATAGACCCATTCCTGCCTCTTCTTCCTAATGTTGAACCCTACATTTTTTCCCCATTCCCAAATAGTTTATAAGTCAATATACCCCTAAATGCCCAAGACCTGTTTTGAGCTTCTATGGATTTGCTCTAAGTTGAAGAGAAAGCCAACATTTTGATAAGTTGTATCATTTTCTATTAATTTTAACCTTACCGAGAACCTTACACGGTCAAATTAGACATGTTCCTTATATACTATATTTAGAACCTCTTTTAGGACCTTTTATTGGATAAGTGAAGTCAAATTTATGAAGAGTCTTCTTTTGTAGGCAATTAGAACATCTTTCTAAAAAATAATGTATAGGAATTGTTTTTTAATCCAATTTCAACAATTTTTTCAAATTAACCCCTAAAGGACCAAGTGTGTCTGTTCAACGTAAGCAAGAAATCTTAGGTAGGTTCCTATGAAGTCATTTTTGGTTGGATGTTCATGAAATTTGATCACAATGTGTAACTATGTACCCTCTTCCTGAAGTTTAAATTTTTTTACGATCGGATGCCCGGATCAAAAGTTATGCTGCCCTGAACTTTGCGGGCAACTCGGGCAACTCTAGGCAGCATGTCATTAGATGTTTTTTCAGCCCCGCAAGAGCCTGTTTCGGGGCTGTTCCCTAAAACTGTTCCCTGCATAGGGAACCAGCGACTACTGGTCTGAAATTTTGAATTTCAAAAACAATTTTTTTTTTTTTCCAGAAATCTTAGAAAGTATAAAGAAACTGAAAACTGATTTAAAAAATTATTTTTTTTTTCAAAAAATTATTTTTTAAATAATTAATAAATAATTAAAATAATTAATTAATTAGTATTATCTGACGTAGCAGTGTCTGTGTCACGTCAGACTGCCTACGTGGAAGAGTTCCTAGAGTTCCCAGAGTTCCCAGAGTGCTCGGAGTTCCCAATGTGTTCCCACAGCCCGGGAACTTGCAGTCTTTTAGACGGTCCAAAAAACATCTAATGGCAAAACTCTTCCCATAATTGCAAAATTTTGTGGGTATGTAGCTTACATGGTACAAGATGCAAATGTCAAAAAAATAACCATGTGTAGTGCAAAAATCTCATTCTAGGAGTAAACGTTTCCAAGCCTTATCGGGCAAGGTTGGAAAAAAATCTTTTTGAGCTAACTTCAAACGTTATAACCTTTCAATCCACGCTGTCAAAGTTTCTGAAATTCTTTCTACACATTTCCATAGAATTTTTGTACATATTTTTACGGTTAAATCTTGAAAAAATACTCATTTGGGGTGAATGCAAGAAAGACTAGTACTATTTTGCATCACAAATCGAATTGCGGAGTTTCCATCCACTATAACTTTTGAAGTATGAGACCAATTAACTGGAGAATTTTATTGGAGATGTCTTTCTTGATAGCAATATGATTCCTCATTTTTTAGAAATTTTAAAAAATCCAGGAGTGAATCACGTGGGTGGAGACTTCCGCGAATCCGTTCCCGCCGGCGCCGACGCCATCTACATGAAGGTCAGTTTCCCACAATCTCCAGTGCACAAATTAAGCTCCCACTTTCTCCTCCCCCAAAATGAGTTTGAAAAGGATTTGACACCTGTAGCGAAGAGACTGATTTGCATATGCACGCGCAACTCTGTGTGTTCGACCTGCAGTGGATACTGCACGACTGGGACGACGAGACCTGCGTCCTGATATTGAAAAACTGTTTCAAGGCTTTGCCGACACATGGCAAAGTGATTGTCGTCGACAGCATCTTACCCGACCAGGTCCGTGGGGTCTTCGATGACGGGGATCGTTTGGCCTTCCAAATGGACGTGATCATGATGCTTACTGTGGGCAATAATGCGCGCGAGCGCACAGAGAGCGAGTTGCGGAAGTTGGCTTTGGAGGCAGGATTCCAAAAACTCAACGTGATCTGCAAAGTAGACAACCTGAGTGTTACAGAGCTCCGTAAAACTTGATTTCAATATGGCTTCATGTCTGCCAACAGAGGGTTTCAGTCCTCAGTGTGATCCTATTCAAAAGTGTTGGATACAAGACAGGTATATGAATAAAATTGACGATCGATTTAGTCACAATAGAATTGAAGAACGATGTTGTTGAGTACAAATTTGATATGGATAACTACAAGCACAAACTCTGAACCAGACACAAATCCGGCAAGGAGCAGAGGCTTGCAAAGAGGCAGAGAGATCTTTCAAACAGAACTGGTGGCGTCATATGGTTGACAATTTGTGCCCAAAATGAGCCTGAGTCTTGTGAGGGTTAACCCTCCCATTTGCGTGAATGGCCCACCCATTACCACAATCTTAGCAACCCATTAACACAATGGCAATGCACTTGGGGAGCGGACATGTCAAGCCACACTTTGGCAAGGCTCAGTCACACTTTGGCAAGGCTCAGTCCACGCTTTAACAAGGGTATGTGCATGCTTTAACATTTCACCTCTGAAAAATCACATAATTTTAACCTCTTGTCATAATGTCTTCATTCTTTTTGCAAATGATTTCTCTCGAACTTTGCAAGTTCTGAAAAATATGGGAGTTGAAAAACAGCTTCTCCAAACCACGTAGACAGCGAATCTGTATGGTTATGGGCAGTTCTACCTTATACCTGGCGTCACAGTTTGAGAAAATCTGTACGTTCACGATCCTCCAAAAGCTCCAGAAGATTTGGYGGCACCCTGGGATGGCATCTCTGTATGGACTCCACAGGTTGGCTATTACGCAAACTGCATGTAACAAATGCTATTAAATACCCATGTCCCTCTGGATTTCCATGACGGCATCACTTCGCGGACAGGAATGTGATCTTCCCAGGCTTCTTCAACGCCAGGAAGAACTCTGACGCCAAGAGCTACTAACTGTACCTGCACCTCCGCATCCTAGTTCATTGCAGCGTCAAAAGATTTCGGCATCGAACGTTCCAGAAGTCCATCACCGTCGTTGGACAACACGATTTCGGTCGCACATACAGGCTTCGCCTTCCCCAGCTGGTCACTGTGGGAAACTACAGAGTTGCAATATTACAACCTGTTGATCGTGTTAACACAAGATGATTAACCAGGGATTACTCTTGGAATTTATACACAGGAAGTGAAGCTAAGTCTAACTTGTCAGTTTGACCACGAACGAATGTCATCCGATATCCTAGAATGAAACCCTAGCTCATCCTCGTTTGTTTCCAACACCCCCCCTCAATCGAGAGATCGGGGTTTCATGTTGGTCTTGTTCTGAACTATTCTTGATCGCACGAGCACGAGGAAGATATGGCGCGAGTGGAGATGTATAGGATCCACCTGTTACGAGAATGCATTTGTGGTGCATCCTTGTTAGGTTTGGCGGGTCTATTGTTGTGGTTGGGTTGTGCGTTCGTCTCGCAGCTCGTGAAGTGGTGTTGTGACGTTGTCGACGCAGTTGTTGTAGAGCGGACGAATGAGTTGGATGGAGGATCGGAGGATGGGGTTCGTGATGCAGGAGAGGCTGCAACGACAGTCGGAGCTCGCGTGGACGGTGAAGGTCGTCGTCAGAGGTTGCAGAGTGAGTATCGCGGGAGTGGAGCGTCGAGGCAGAGATTCTATGCTGTTAGGCGAGGACGCACTCTTGGGTTGTACTTCTCATGGGAGGATTGCTCCCGTGAGGTCACAGGTTATAAAGGTGCGGAGCATAAGAGTTTTGGCTCGGTGGTGGAAGCGGAGAACTATCTGTTTAGGCTGTAGATTTCTGTGTAATGCGGATTAGGGTTTGTGTAGAGAAGGAGACTTGTTAGCCTATTTTAAAGCTAGCTAAGCTGTGCATCCCTAATGTAGTTCTATGCTGCTGGAATTTTATCCTACCTAGCGGTTTTGTAAGGGCATCTGCGGGTTGATCTTGCGTATGAATATATTGTAACTTGATTTCCCCCCCCCCAAGACTCTCTCTCTAATGAAGTAATAGTGGATCTCTATATGTTTTGACCTT
>VACF01001406.1:0-18252 GCA_006891605.1 Pleurozium schreberi | reverse complement strand
ATTGCGGCAGATTGCTCAGGCGATGCTGCCGGGCTGAGACGAACCGAAGTTGAGAGAAAGGGCATCACCAGGTTAGGGTTCGTCTACTTCTGACAATTCACCACTGTGGATGAATGATAGATCAGCAGGCCCATGGATGACATTCATTCGGGTGTTTACRGACTACGTTTTGTGTAGGCCTGCGTACTTTCAACCCCTTCGGTAAGGGTGAGGGGGTCCGAAGGAAAGACCCGGTATTCGAGAACCCGCGATAGGGGGGAGGCCCTGTATCTCTGTCAAGACGACGGCCAGGGCARCGAAGGTGTTCTCTTTGGAGTTGCAGGGTTTACTGCCTCCCGTCCCGACCCCAGGCACCCTCCGACTGCACCATGGTGTCGCTCAAGCTGCAGAAGCGCTTGGCCGCCAGCGTCCTGAAATGCGGCGAGCGCAAGGTTTGGCTTGACCCCAATGAGGTCAATGAAATCTCCATGGCTAACAGCAGGCAGAACATCCGCAAGCTCGTCAAGGACGGCTTTGTCATYCGCAAGCCCCAGAAGATCCACTCGCGGGCCCGCGCTCGTCGTGCTCTYGAGGCCAAGCGCAAGGGTCGTCACTCCGGTTACGGAAAGCGCCGGGGGACCAGGGAGGCCAGGCTTCCCACCAAGGTACCACCGCCGACTTGAGGTCTGAATTTAGGGTTTAGGGTTGTGTAAGTGTGTGTGACGTTAGTTACTAATCTTGCAATCATGGACAGGTTTTCATCGAATACGGTTGTTATCTTTTTGGACTTTGGATTTAGGGTTTTTTGCATTTGTGAAGGAATACTCTGCTTTTCGGTTTAAAATGGCATTAGTGTATTACTCGTGATTAGATATCAGTCTTATTCGTTCACTATACGCTATGATAGATTTTGACAACTCTTCGGGGAGGCTTAGAATTCTATATTATGGCCTATTAATGGTGAGTGCTTCCTTTGAAAGTGATAGATTTGTAGGAGTGGCTGTTCCCATTTTACCGATTAGAAATTTCCTCTAGATTTGAATGAACTTATGACGTTCTGGTTTATTAAGCTGTTTTCCCAATATTATGTTCATCAATGCGATCCTATTGTAGTATGTGCGGACGAACCGATTGTATCCCATTCTGAGAGCTGGATGTTGAAGCTAAGGGTTTAACCTTTTTTTTAGGTTACTTTTGGTTGTGAAATTTCTCGTCGGCTTGATTGTGATTTCTTTGATGGTTATTATCGCGTTGGATTGTACTTTTGCAGAATTGATCTTGTACTGACTGCAGGGAGTTGCTCAGATCAARCCTTGGATTAACGAATCAGTGGTTGTGTAGGTGCTGTGGTTGCGGCGCCTGCGGGTGTTGAGGCGTCTCTTGCGCAAGTACCGGGATGCCAAGAAAATCGACAAGCACATGTACCATGACATGTACATGAAGGTCAAGGGTAACGTCTTCAAGAACAAGCGTGTTTTGATGGAGAGCATTCACAAGTCCAAGGCTGAGAAGGCCCGTGAAAAGACTCTGTCTGACCAGTTCGAGGCCAGGCGTGCTAAGAACAAGGCTACRCGGGAGCGCAAGATTGCCAGGAGAGAGGAACGTCAGGCTCAGGGTATTCCTGAGCCTGCTGCTCCCGCTCCTGTATTGGAATGATTTATCTACCACCCGCTTTACAACTGTGGTCTTGTGGTTTTGAAATGTAGTTTATTGTCTGCATATCTTGAATCACAGATTTTTGATGCAGAGAACTGAGGATTTATATTCCCATTTCTTTTTTTCCAAGTGAAGTGCAAACCAGGGAACATTCCTCGTATTCTGACCAGCTCAAAAAGTATAACTTCTTATTGTGGACCTTACGGGACTATTCTCATGATCGAATCCTCTTAGGAAGCTAACGTGGCTATGACAGTAATGCCCGTTTCATACATGGACGTCCACTACTTGTGGACCAAACCTTTTGTCCATTTGATTGTCTGGCTTAGTGTGGAGGGAAATTGCCATGTCATCTTTGGTTTTGCGTGTCCGGTGGATGGCTTCACACTAGGAACGGGACGTCCGGTGGAATGAAAGCTCCTTTGAGGTTGCATTATTATTCCATGGAAGCTCCTTCACAACTTCTTTCTTCTTAAACAAACCCGTTTTGTCCACCGGACAAGATTTGGGATCACCTCCCAACTTGATCCCAAACTTGTCTACTACAACTATGGCTGGTGAGCTTTGATTTTTCTAAGATTTGGTGCTAAAATCAAGGCAACTTTAGTAGAGTGCGATTTAGAGTGCCCTAGGAAGTTCCACTTTTGAAAATTCATAGAAATTAGATGCCTTATCAAAAAAAAAAAAAAAAAAATTCTTTAAAATTCATAATTTTCAATTGCTAAAACAAAAAAAGTATTTTTTCTAAAGAAGGTGCTTCCAACTATACTAAATTGCTTAATTTGACAGTTATAGGTGTTGCTACCTTACTTGATTTCTTTTAAAATGAAGAATTGCAATATTTAATGATGAAACTAAATGTGAACAACAAAATTATCTTGTGGACCCTCCCTTCCTCCTCCAACCCATTTGCAACCAACTCAAGCAATGCCAAAATGTAGGGGAACACCTCCATTGCAACTAGAACTAGTCCTCGGCCATACCATTCTCCTTTCCAAACAAGGCATGTTGGCAAGATAAAAGACTCCACAACATGGCTCAGAATAGGGGAGATTTACAATTGTCATATTTCTTAAGGCGATATTCGTTATAATGAGACTTTCGTGGTCTCATTTCTATTTTCGACTCGAAGATAAACCGCTTCATCTCTTTACTAGTATTTTTTTATAAATAGGTAACAACACCAACTCTTATCATTTCTTTATAGAATCACTATTTAAGCATTATTTATTTTTGGTTTCAATTACTATTTTTTTAAATGAATTTCCCAATAACTAGCATACTGTCTCAAAATCTGCCAAAAAGTCTCAATATAATGAATATGATCTTTTTTCAGCTTTGTTATGTATGTCAATGAATTGGAACTTTTTTGTTTTGTACAAAAAGGTCTATTTTCAATGTAGAATATCTTTTTCTCATTTTATAATTCGGAAAAGTTCATTTGAGGTTTGAATAGTTGGCTTTGCATTGAGTAAAAGAAAAAATTAAGTCTCTTGAACCAAAAACAATGGCCTCTCAAGGACAAATCCAAATGTTGGCCCATATCCAAAGTATGGATTGTAGATGTTCTTAAGGTAGATACACTTAAAAGCCTCTAGATAAGCAATTTAACATAGTTTCCAATGTTATATGGACTAATTTTTTGAAGGGTCTTGTTGGTTGTCAAAATCAGTGGATTTTAGAATTTTTTTTAGAATTTATTTTTGAGCACCATATGAATAAACTATGAATTTTCAAAGCATTGAACATAGATGTTTCATAAAACAAACCCTAGACCCTAATAATTAGTGGAAGTAGATTTTAGGCAAGAGTTTGTAGGGTTTGATTCCAAAATGGGGTCGACCTTAGGTGGTGTTACCTTATTTAATCCATCCGACATGCCTACCTTTTCTACAGATTAGGCAAGGGTTGAGAATTGACCACCTTTCTTCACATCATGTCCTTACTAAACCATAACCTTGATTTAAAAAAGAAGCAAATTTGTTGCAATTAATGCAAAATGGATAGTGAGCCCTCACCCTAAAGCAAACCCAATCATTTTTCATCACAAAGATCCAAACCTACGTTGCTTCCCATTGAAAATTATCTAATGTTAGTAGCCAAGTCGGTCATACACATTTAGTCACTATTACAAGGAATGAAAAGCTATGGGGTTGCAATAGTATCATGGAGTATATCTAACCTTACTTAGCATTATCTATCTTACACTTTACTCAGCATTTGCCAATAGACATTGGAGGGGCGGTTGTGAAAATTCATAAGCTTATTTTCCAATCTCCTAAAAACATTGTCAACATAAAATTCCTTATTTTCAGGTGTGGAGTGATGAGAGGATCCTTTTGTTGGGGGAAGGAGAGTCCTTGGCAGTTTTAAAATGACTGGCGCCTGTGAAAACTTCATTAATGTACAATGTGAATGAAACTCGCAACTACAACCACCCAAACTACAACCACCCAAAAGTGCATACGGTGGGCAACTTCATAGTGTCAATGGGAAAGAAATCAAGAGTTTTGGGGGTTGAAATTTTTCGTTGCATGTTTGAGAACATGGTAAGGGAATATCGTCGGCCTTCCTTCGATGTTCTTGATATCTGAGAGTGTCATTCAGCAGTAGTGAGAACGAAAAGCATCAGAGCCAGCAAGTGCTGCAGTCCACGAAAGAGAGAATGTGATTAGCTTGGCAAAGTTTCATACCATTACAATGCTGAGTGTATTCTTTATTCTCGTAATGTCTGCGGAAGACTCTCTTCCGACAGCACACCATGAAGATGCATCCGATCAGCAAAATCATGGCGGTTAAGCTAGCGGCGATCACAGTTGGAAGAACATTATGGCGCCTCTTTACTTTCTCTGCAACATCCACCACAGGTTAATTTGTCAGTATTGAAAACTATGAAATCCTGGGTGAGGTTCTTCCAAGAAAAAATTTACTCGTTCGAAGGTGGGTGATAAAAAGATAATGGCGACTTTACCAAAGTATCTGGGGCAGCTATGGCACATATCTTCGGTGATGTTGCACAGCTGAGGCTGCGAAAGTGGGTTCGAAGGGGCGGGGGGCACAGAGTCCGGGAAGAAGGTGACTTTGCATAAACACGCTGGATTCTTGGACCAGACATCCCGAACGCTTGAACAGCATGCAGCTGTCGGAGCCGTCGCATTCCCGGCCGTGAATTCTGAACATGAACCGAGCACTGACTCGCCATCCGTGTTCTTGCAAGTGTCTTTGGCTGGGACTTTGAACTCGGCTGCGATCCTTGCGGAGCAAAAGCTGGAGGAGGGATTAAGATAAGCGGGGCAGATGGTGCACAGATTGTCTGTGATATTACACAGCTGAGGACGCGCTCGGGCGAGAGCAGGGCCGCGGCCTGGAAACTTTGATAGGAAAGTGACTTTGCAAAAGCACGCCGGAAACTTTGACCATACATCCTGTGCGCTTGTGCAACATTCGGCAGGCGGAGTGGAGACATTGCCTGCCATGTAAGTACCGCATTTCCCGAGCTCTGCGTATGCCGTCGTGTTGTTACAGGGATCTGTTGCAGGTGGCGGGATTTTTGATATGCTGTCGTTGCAATAGTCATCCGGCAGGACAGAGCTTGGCGATGGCTGTAGCTGCGCATCCGCCATGGCCAGGAACATCACCACTGCTATCACCACACTCCACCTCATTTTGAATGCGTTTCAAAATTGCAGGATTGCAGGAGAACCACCTACATCGAAGGCGTTCCTTCAAACGAAGAACTCACCGACTTCGCGTTCCGCCCATGGCCACCAAACGGCGCCATCACACAGAGCGCTCACTTTCCAAGCCACTGCTCCTATATGACCTCCATACAACGTAGGCTCAATGCATATACACATTGTAGTCCCGTCCTGGCCTCGCCATCGAGCTTGATCTACTCGAGGTTACGTTAATGCTTCGCGCACCGCGTGGAAAAGCAGCTCGCGTCTTTCCACCTTGCTCTAGCTAGTTAGACAACGTTCAGCACAGCTTCTTGCTGGAGAAGTAAACCTTGCTGCTGGAGAGGCTTGCTGCATCTCCCCATCACTTAGAACACCTAGCCATGGCGCTTGTTACTCCCCGAGTACAACAGCGATGATATCTCAAGACGCCACGTCCATGAAAACATGCAGGTGCAACCCTAGTCTATTTGTAAGGCACCGGCCTGTCTGCATTCTGCAACAAGCACRATAGACCAAATGTCAAACAAGCCCCGAAGATTGCCAGACTTCAATAACACCTGCAACTGATCATGTAGAGATTGCGCACTCCACATTCTAGAAGCAGCAGGAGTCAGCGTATGTAGAATGTACTGAAGATCGATCACGACAGGAGTTGATCAACATCACATGGAAAGCGCCATTGCCTCTGACTCGGAATGAGGTGATCGAGTGATAAAGAATGCCAACAAACTAGCTACACACTGCCGAGCGAGTTCCACCAACACTTCACAACTTCCTGTGATCGATCATCACCTGCACTTGCATCTCCCTCGAGAATCACAACGTCTGGACGTCGGCGACAGGAACTAGTCAAATCCTCTTACTTMGCGGCAAAGTGTTTTAGCTTGAGGTTCAGCGTTTGTCAGGCAGCTCCTGGTAAACTTCTCCCGGGTTTCCTCGAAGATGCAATAGTTTGAGAGCATGTACGAACCAATCAATTGCAGCTGGAAGCTTACACTAGGCAGAGATCTCGAGAGATTTACCTACCATTTTATTTTTATATTTWAAACACACCTACTATTCTTTTTACGATTTAAAAACATCTACATACAGTACATTCTTTTAGCCATATGTCGGTATTGTAGACAGAGGGATTCATCAGTGATGGTCTGATGGACGGGGCAGTAAATGACTCTAAGGCTTCTGTGCTATTGATGGTGCTTACATTGAAATGTCAGCAATCTCTGCAAGTTCATTGTCATGGGAATAACTTACTAATCACAGCGGTTAGGGGCACTTTTATTTGGGGGGGGGGACAATTGAGACGAAATTTCACTGCAGAAGAGATGGCCATACGCAAAAGTTACGAAGGCTCAAAATTTCATGTTTGATGACCTAAAAGGAACACTTAAACATGATTAGGTGGTCCACATATAAGTACTCATGAATACGAACCCATCAATCTAAAATTTTGGGGGCTGCGACGATTTTAGGTTACTGGACAGGTGAATATCGGTGTCCTTGCCTAGTTAATGCMAAACCCGTGGCACCTCGGTAGCACTGCAATCTCCCAGAGTGGCGAGTTAACTTAAAATGCCACTGAGTGTGATTTGATCCCTGAAGCCAGGACTGAGTTGAAGACTTGGAGTATCATACATCGTTGATCCATGGAAATGCGTTTTTTTTTCGTTTTTCTTTGAAACAAATGAAACGGAATTTCATAGCAAAGGGTGAAATACAAAGCAGCCAGCAACAAGTGGTGGAAATGCGATTTTCGTCAGTTGCTTAGAAAATCTCCGCCAAATGAGGTACTTATTTACGTAACTGTTGCAATGGAATTCAGCGTAAATGAAAATGGGTTACAAATTGGATGTTGAACACTGCTATTCCCCTGTTTTGGAGCAAGAAAACTCTTTTGCTTTGCTAAATTCAGCCCTGATATGTGACCCTGGCTGCCCGTTTGGCAGACTAGAGCCCTGTGAACCTGAGCAATTAATTAATTAGTTTCCCACGCAGTCCTCTCAATGTTCACTTATGACAGCTAGCGTGGAGCTGCGGGCGGAGTGACTACTGACTGTCTGTCTGCACTGTCTGCAGCACTTCAGCTGCGTTGAACTTGCGGTGAGTCAGGACTGAGGACTGAGGAGTAAGGAGACGGGTTGAGGGCAAAGTCCACTCGTCGTCGTCTTTATGAACATTCAGACAGGCCAAACAGACTCACCCGGAGCTTCCTCTCGCGCATGTGAAGGATGAACATTGTGTCAGAGAATTCTAATAGACTTACTGCTGACGGATAGCACTGTGGTTTCACCATGCAGAGTCACCAGACGTCATTGTATTGTAAGAGAAACCTCGTTGTCATTGTTTGGGTGGTGGCGCTCCTTGCTAAGGTAGACTACTCTTAAAGCGACCATCTCCTTGAAACCGACCCTATAAATAGCTGTAGAATGGATATGAGGTGATCCTTAAATGGACCATATTCACCATTAAATGAATCAAGAAAAAATTCTTTTCTATTGCAAGAGCCAATCATTGTCTTTCATTTCCTCCCATCTCTTTACAAGTTGCAAGTGGACAGATTTTGGAAGACCTATGGTCACAAATAGGTGCCTATGCCTCAAATCTTTGAAAATTCCATTGATGATCCCACATGCTAGCTGACATTAAATTAAAGGCAGGCATTTCATCAGTGTCCGGGAGTATGTGAGTTATGATGGCACTCCCTTCCCTCGAGTGAAAGTTAACCTCCGTCCCTCTGCAAGTCTGCGCCGGTGCTACTCAGCCTAACGACCCAATACATCGGAATCATGTCAGATGCGGAGGCACTAAATTAAAGGAGGAATGGCGGAAGGTGCTTGTGGAGTCACCGGCAGCAGTGCTTGCATTGCCTGCGGTGGGAGTCATGCCGTTCTGCCTCAAGCATGGCCGGAGTCGTCAGTCAGTTGCAATTGTACCGATCATTAAATGCGGGGATCTGACACTTCAACTGACGCCTCAGAACCCAAGCTGGAAGGGGTAACGTACTGGTGGAAGGTGGAACTGTGGAAGCAGCAGCTATAACTGGAAAGAAAGAAAGAAAGACCGTCCTGGCACAAACTCTTATGATAAAAGAAGGCCTCACTGGGCATTCGATGATTCGATCAGTGTTTGGTCAATCTGGCACTGGAAATTAAGCAGTTCGTCGTCAGTGGTGACGAATTCGTGGCGTTCGAAGTTTACACAAAACTACAGTTTCTTGAATTGTCCTTGTTGGGGAACGCCACGAGAAGAAAATTTTACATTAACGACTGTCTTCTTCCGTCATCTGCGATCGCGCAACAGTTCTTCTTGTTCTTGTTGAGGAGCGGTACCAGAAGGAAATTATTAATATCCACAAATTCTTCATCTGCGAGCAACAGTTCTAGTCCTTGTTGGGGAGCGGCACGAGGAGAAATATTTAACATTGACGAATTCTTACCGTCATCTGCGATCGAGCAACAGTACTTGTCCTTGTTTGCGAGCGGCACAAGGAGAAAACTGCACATTCACAAATTCTTTATCTGCGAGCAAGCACAAGAAATTTAGAAATCGGGAGATTCAGCTTGCTTGGAAAGCTCGAGCGAGGGCATCTGAATGTACCTCCCTTACCCTACTGGCCTACTCATGTCAATTGCGCTTCGCAGCAATGCATCGCAGGGAAGAAAATCCAAGAATGATAGACTCAACAAAGTCGAGAAACATTGCGGTTAGTCATTCCATCTAACAGGGTGTGGGCAATTTGGGGTTGGACGAAATGTTAAAGTAGAAGAGGTTTGCCAAGCTTATCAATACATCGTCACTAGGAGGCAACGAGTCCGTCCCTAAACCTTTTACACTAAATAGTGATATTAGGTTGCCTTTACAATTAGGTTGCCTTATCCCAAGAAAGTTACTCTACAACCCATCAAAGTCAACAAATAATTCTACAAATACTTCCATTTGTACACATGGAGGTTCATGAGTTCCAACTACATCAAGAACTAATTCAAAAGTAGTGCATTCTTGTACAATAACAAAAAATGATTATTTAGTGTGGAATGTCGAGAAATTAGTGAGGGGCAACCTAATTTCACTATTTAGTGTAGTTAAGGATTAACCCATGAAGGATGTCGCGGACCAGAGTGGTTCGATGGATGACATGGTATATTTCTGTGTGGGACAAAAGAACGGCTATTCATCCTTGGAATTTTGTATATAAGTACAACTATTCATCTTCAGAATTTTGTATGTAAGTACACAGGTCCATTACAAAGTCAACATTTTAAGTTTAGAATTACTCATCATAAAATACATAAGTGTACCTAGCCTTAGAAAAACAACAACATGGACAATGGAAATACAATATCTAAACCTCAGGGTGCGCCATTTAATACAGAAAACAAGAATTCAAATTTTTTATATTGTACAACATCCATCACATTTGATTTTAAAAAAAGGTTAATACAATAATTTTTAAACTCAATCTAATTCTTCTTAACCCCTACTGAAGGACCAAAAAACCCACTTTGAGCTTTTTGAGAACTTGAGCAAGCTCTATTGACTTCATAATTTGGAATTTTTGCATGAATTTTTTAGGATGGATGCTACTCATCATAATCTAAGTGTGAAGCTTTGTTTCATGTCATTCCAATAAATATTACAAAAGTTAGAAGTTTTTTTTCAATTTCAATGTCAAACCAGGCACAAATAAATATTTCCTAAAATTATAAAAACAATTTTTTTTAAATTGTATAGATTGATACCTACTCAAAAAAATTGAAACATTCAATTCCTAATAATGAGGTAAAAGTTATGAAGGGTTTTATTTTGCAAGCAACAAAGGTAGAAAAAAACATATAAAGTCGTCTTTTGCTCTCAATTTTGAAAATTTTCAAATAAAATGAATGGAATGAAAAATAATTACTTACTAAAATATTTTCACCGTTGGGATTATTAATTATCAAATTCTTCCAAAAGTGATTAGCATATTAGTTTTGTCTTTCATTCAGTAACATCTTCCACTTTACAATTTTTTTAATAATGAATATCAAAGTTTTTTTAGTTAAGTTTTTTTTCCATATGTTTTCAACCTATTTCAAAATATATCAACTAAATGCATAAGTCATAGGACACATTTGTCTTTTTCTGAAACTGTTGAAAGACAAAACTTCACCTTTTGGAAGGGCTAGAAAAGTCTACATTTTGAAGTTTAGGCACATTGAATTTGCAATCGGTGAAGACATACATTCTAAAATTTTGGTACAATGTACTTGAGAAAGTTAACTAAAGGATTCTACGGTTGAATATATTAAGATATACATATTTGGCAAAGATTTTGAACTTGCTTTGAGAATAAGTATGTTGAATCAATTTTAGACCTCTAAACAAGATGGTCCTTTAGAGGTTAACCTACATTCATTTTTGTCATTTTTTCTACTATTACTATTACTAGTAGTAGTAGTAGTAGTAGTAGTAGTAGTTTTTAACATATAAAAGATCATGCATAAGGGTCATTGCAAGAAATACCTGCCGTTTTGTGTACACTTTTGCCATAGTACTCATGATTTTTTGGGAGTACTATAAAATTATATATATATATTTTTTAAATATGAAAAATATTTTTAATGTATAAACCTTTAAGAAGAAGATACCCTAAGAAGGAATACATAGAAATTTTTTCTAACTAGGTGAATTAGAAAAGTGCAAAATCTCATGAAAATAGTTACTTTGACATTTTAATTTGTAGAAAATAGGAAAAGAATCCTTTTTCAAAAATTAAAAATTGCCCATTTGGAAAGAGTTGATGGTGATGAGATTTCACCAAAAAAATGGTCTTAGAACCATAATCAATGTCTTGAAATTGCGCTCAACGGGAGTGCTGTTTGCACTCATGTGGAGGACATAAAATAATAAATTTTTAGATTTCCTTTGGTAGGTCTATACTTTTCTACTACGTTAATAGACCATGAAAATTTCAACTCTAAATCACTAAATTTGGGGACCCATAACATAGTAAAAACCTCTAAACCTCAAAGAGTGACAAATTAGCTAAAATGATTTTTAAATGTGAATTTATTTTTTGAATTTTGAAAAATAAAATATATATGATTATCATCAAGTTAGGCATCTCCAATAAAAATTTCAAGTTTATGGGGTTTGTGCTTGAAAAGTTATTGAAGATTACAAAAGAGCCACATTTTTGTGACGTAGAATAAGATCGGTGTTTCTTGCAATGACTCATAAACTTATGAAAGAGATACAAGCCCCCAAAGTTGCAGCCCTAAAATGCAGTTTCTGAACTCAATTAGAACCTGCAAACTTTGATTGGCTGCTTAAAACTCATTACGTTGAGGATTGATCTAAAAATTTTACCACACAAACTAGAAGACGATGCGCAACTTTACCAACAAATTTTATCAAATTTGGACCTTGGATGCAGAAGTTACAACACTTCAAAGTAACAGCATTTCAGGAGGGTATGGAAAACGTCCGCTCTGACGTTCAGGGGTTAAATGACTATAGGAGGTCCATTTAAAGACCATCTCACTTCCATTTCACGTGAGTACATAAGACTAGTTCTAAATGCCCACTCACTTTCACAACCTCCTACTTTAACTAATTAACATATTGCTAAGAGCATCCCCACAACTCACCCAACCAAAATGGACAAGGAATGTGGGTTTGCAAGGTGATTCCAAAGACCCTAGGCCATGTCTCCTACTTGCACCGCACTACGATACAAAATGAGAGGACGTGGCCTAGCTAATCTTCCTTTTGTTATTGAAAAATAATGCATCTTATCCCATAATTGAGAATTCTCCCATTTATGACGTCCTCACCTAATGCGCTTTTGGCATAAAGAAGCGTGCCTTACTTGCAAAATTTTGTCGAATTAAGTGGACCGTAGCTTGAGAATTGCGCCAAAGCACATACCACGCCTCATCCATGACTCTTCATTTCATCTTCTCCTCGAAAAATTTGGCCGTGGCCGAGCATATCTTGAGCCCGTCTTGTGTGCCATGGGAAGTATCTTTCCCCCAGACCCACCAAACACTCAATTTGTGGTTTTGGCCGGGCAGCTGATGGGATGCTCTAACAACCTACAGAATAATGATAGATCTTACGTATTAAGAGTGCGCCGTATGTCTAGAAGTAGAGGAAATCCTACACTATCGACCCTCAAGAACACTGACAACACCACTAACGTTATTGCTACAAGCAAATTTACCTTGGGAGCTGTAGGATCGGCTCTTGGAATCAGATTGCCTGCTGCTTGCAGACCCGGAGAATTCGAAGTCCAAGTCGGCATAGTTACGAACATCAAACCTGGCCACTTTGGGAATACTCACTTCACTGCCACTGGTCAACATGGACACCACCGTCGTCATGGTGGGCCGCAACGTGGTGCGCGAATGCGTGCATAAAATTGCCATCTCCATCACACGGAGGCCCTCGTCTGTGGTCTCTGTGGTCCACGTTATGGCGGGGTCTAGAAGGTCGATCAGCTTGTCTTCCTCGTACAATTGCCATGCCTGCATCAACTCATTCCAATCAGTGATTATACAAATCAAAGGTTTGCTACTGCAATGTACTGAAATGATTGATGGCCAGTGAGATGAGACTGAAAGAAAAGAGAAAAAACAAACTAAGTCAGGGTATATGGGAGTTGTTGTGGAGACGTACCCAGTCGAGGAGATAGACAGCATGGGTTTGGAGATGGAGGTTGAGGTTGCCGCGACCACTGGCAAGCTCTAAGGCGACAATGCCATAGCTGAACACATCTGCTTTCTCTGTCAGTTGTCCTCGCATTGCATACTCCGGCGCAAGGTAACCACTGCGCAAAACAAGCAGGAAATCTCTTCAGCTTTCTTGACTGCAGGTGTCCGAGATTGCGAGATCTGAGCATGGATGTGGAAATCAGGATGTGGAGGAAACCTACGCTGTTCCAGCAACACGAGTGCTGACATGTGTGTCATTCTCCGAGAAGATGCGAGCCAAGCCGAAGTCGGCAATCTTAGGRTTAAGATCCTTGTCCAGAAGAATRTTGCTGGCTTTGATGTCACGATGCACGATTCGCGTGTGGCAACCCTCGTGCAGGTAYGCCAAACCACGGGCCGTTCCTTCCAGAATCTTTATTCTCGTTTGCCAATCCAACTCCAACCTGGGATTATCTGCACGAGGAGCGACATGCCCATAGCTTAGGGTTTAATTGCAATTCTAGCAAGCAAATTAGGTGTGATTCTTCAGGAGTTTCTTCCGCCACTCATTCTAATACAAGTCGTGTCCATGACCTCTAATATGCTACCAAAATAGCGATCCATACAGGACATGACCTCTTGTTTTGTTGATTTGCTATACTTCCTTTACCATTGGGAACAACCAGGACCCTTGAAAGAGAAGACTGGAACGCTTGTTGAGAGAATAGTTAGTTATTCAAAAAGTGGCCATGATTCGACGACCAGTCACAGTACGTCAGGAACTTTTGCTAAATGGCTGGGTGTTCCAATCTTATCCATCATGTGATGCGCTACAAAATGGTGAAATTCCGATTCAAATACATCACTGTCATGCTATGAACCTTAGATGAGGTTTCGTTTCAGTTTTCACCCAAGTAGATCTTGCTAATTCACATTACACTCATTTTGGCAAATTTCAGAGGGAATGGAGCCTCAAATTTAAGTGTCTTAGGTACCTCCCTAAACTCCATTGTCTACAACACAATTTTAGAGCTTTTGTCATTTTTCCAAATTGAGAGGTGAGTCTATGTGAGTAGCTAAATTTTGTTAGTGGAGGTGCGATGCAGATTGGGAAGTTTGCCTCCTCTACGAAGCCATTGAAGAGAAAAAAATCTCATTTCAATAGTAATTTCCTACTAGTTGAAACCATTTCCCCCAATAAAAAAGCATACCAAATAAGGGAATCAACAGTTCAAAAATTTCCACACTACCCATGTATTAATGGAGTTCCACTTTGTACGGTTGGATATACTTGAAAACCATTAGATTTGGGCACAATTTTTTTTTAAAACTAACATACACAAGAGTACATTTGAACGGAAAAAATCCCATGTCACTTTGGGGTTAAGAAAAAAAAGAGAAAAAACATCTACGCACAGTACATTCTTTTAGCTATAAGGTCAAGCCACCCATTCCCAATCAGGGTCCAATAACCAACCTATACATTTTGGTCTTGGTTGACGTATTTCCAACCAAGGCCAAAATGTTTTTTTGTCCTTTTCAAAGTTGGGACTAAAAGTTCATGACACATGTCCCAACTCAGTGTGCTAGAATGTAAGAAGCAGTGAGTGAAAAAGTATTTTTTTGAGTGATCGGAATTGGAAGACTCTAGTGATTGGCAATGGGTCAGGCGTACTTTTTGCCTTTGAAAATTCATGGTAATTTCAATTCATGCGATAAAATTATCAAAGTTTTTGCAATCCCCATCATTTTGATCATTGCACCTATGAAAATATTTGCTTTGTGTTGCACTATAGCAAATCATGTCTAAAATTACTTAAGTGATTGGTTACGCGTGGTTCGACC
The DNA here is from genome assembly GCA_006891605.1 of Pleurozium schreberi. Lineage (NCBI taxonomy): Eukaryota > Viridiplantae > Streptophyta > Bryopsida > Hypnales > Hylocomiaceae > Pleurozium > Pleurozium schreberi. The sequence continues at coordinate 3,419 of VACF01001406.1, read as the reverse complement.
TTAAGTCGGTATTGCAGACAGAGAGATTTTTTTTTTTTTGACACAAATAAAACGGATTCCATTGCAAGAGTTAAAATACATACCAACCAGTCGTGAGCGACGCAGACAGAGGGATTCATCGGTGATGGTCAGATGGGTGGAACAATAAATGACTCAGAGGCTTCTGTGCTATTGATGTTGCTTACTTTGAAATGTCAGCAATCTCTGCAAGCCTAGTTCATCGTCTCAGATATGGAGATACTAACTCTTTGAGGTAAGAGGCTCTAAAATGGAGCGGGCATTTAGAACAGCCATGTAGACTCTCCTGAAATGAACATGACATGGTCTTTAAATGGACCTTTTATAGTCATTGAATGAATTGATTAAAAAAACATTATTTATTGCAAGAACCATTCATTCTCTTTGCTTTCCCCATTTCTCTCTTGAAGTTGCAAGTGAGCAGTTTATGGAAGACCTAGGGTCATAAATAGGGACCTAAGACTAATCTTGTTTGAAAATTCATAAGTAATTCAAAAATGCTTCAAAAAATATGAAACCACTTGTGTTGCAATCATAATCAAATTCTCTATGTCTAAAAAATAAGAAAAATATATATTTACATCAAAGGAAATATATGAAGAAGGCTGAAAAATAAGAAAAAAATATTTCCATCGAAGGAAATATATGAAAAAGGCTGACCAGCCTTTAGATGCTCCATTTCTGGACCTCCTACCTCAAGGTAAGACATCCCATTGTGGTTAGAATTTGGAGTTTGGCCTCACACTACTATTGAAATTTTTCAATTTTTCTCCACTTAAAGACAAGTGTGAGAAACAACAAGTGCAATTGATATTATATTTTTTCAATAAAGTATGAATTTGCTAGGAATTTTTGAAGTGTCCAGCTCTCCATGGCCCAATAGGGTCTGTAGACCATCCCATAGCCAATAAAATCTAAAGCCATGATGTTCATCTCACTACCTAATGCAATCTCAATATTTTCTAACATGGATGCCTAAAAATTCAATCCTTGTGATGAATTTGACACTGAAAAGTTGGGAGTCCCTTATGTGGTCACTAATCACTCCATCACTATCATGTAAGCTATTGATTGTGGTACAAATCTCACATAACTAATGGGGCCACTTTATAGGTGACCACTATAGGTCAAATAACAACAATGGGTTGTTTTACCTTAATCACAGCCGTAGGAGCACTTGTATTTTTTTTTGGGGGGGGAGGGAGAGGGGAACGCAATTGAGATGAAATTTCACTACAGAAGGTAGAACACTACATCATGCCCAAAAAATGGGTTCTGCAAGGTAATTTTTGGGTTCCCGAGGTTAAAATTAAAAAAAAGCCCCATGTAGCTAAATTTTGTTAGGGGAAATAAAAGGTCTCCAAAAGGCTGTGAGTTCTAAAAGGCCGCGGTGCTATTATGGAAAATAAAAAAATAAAATCAAAAATCAAAATCCTGCGTGGCACTACTAGTGCCACGTCAAATTCTCAATTTAAAAAAATATATTCTTTTTAAAAGAAAAAATTAATGATTTTTTTATAAATTTTAAAAAAAATTTAAAAAAATTAAGAAATTGTAATGTCACAGGGCCTTATGGTTGATTCGTTCTAACAGCCTTTTGGAGGGCTCATACTTGTCCTATTGAAAATCCCTCCAAGCTAATTTGGGGGCTCTAATTGCAAATCTGAATTCAAAAATTGTGAAAGAAATTTGTGCAAAAAATAAAAGATTTCTGCTTTTTTCCATGCGGTAAATCTAGCTTGTGGGGTACAATTCATGAGCACAATTTAGTGTCGTCCCTGCAGAAGAGATGGCCAAACTTTTCATTTTGGACACAAATGAAACGGGGATGGCCAAACTTTACATGTTCTTGTAAGCAAAYGGAAAGAAGGCAATGCACCAAAGAAGACATTATGGTAGAGGGACCCATTATTAACCGGTGCCCCACCACCAATCAATACGATGTTGTATTTCCGACCAAGGGTGGAACAGATTTCCATTTTTTCCTTGGAATGTGTGTTTTTGATTTTTTCAGGGTTTGGACCAATAAGTTAATGACACATAAGTGAGAAAGAAAGTAGGAAGCAATGAGTGGGAAAGTAGTTCTTGAATGATCGGAATTGGATGACTCTAGATGTTGATCATGGGTCAAGTCCAACTTTGGCCTTTCAAAATTCATAGTAATTTCATTGTAAGAGATACAACTACCAAAGTTTTTGCAATTTCCATCCTTTTAGTCAAAGTACCTTTGAAAATATTTGCTTTGCCTACCACTACCCTAGATCATGTTCATAATTGCTTATTTGCACTACAAGAAAATGAGGGTATAAATGACTTGTCCACAATGACTCCATCGACAACAATGACTGCAAAATAGTCATTTTGAAGTCATTTTGAAATCATTATTGTCGGTGGAGTCATTGTGGACAAGTCATTTATACCCCCATTTTCTTGTAGTGTTGATCGATTATGGGTCCTTCTACCATATTGGGCTACAAACCCGAAAGACATCCAAGMATCTTCTCTATGAAAACTTTTTAATGATGTAGCAATGCAATAAGCTCTATTCTAGTTCAAATTGATGAACCTTACCGCACMATCMGCGACTTCCTRATCATCATCCAAGTGCTGAAGGAACAAATGCAATTCCTCCTCTTGCTTCTCCTGACAATTCAACTCATCTAGCTCTTTCTCTTTCTTTGAGACACACTTTGTAGTTTCAGCCAAATCTTTCAACAATGCATGTTTGCATATTGAGTAAAATGGACACTACTAGCAAGAATTCAAGCCTTTCCTCTTTTCCATTGCAACCCTAACCCCAAGCACCTCATCCAACACATTTGACCTTTCACGAGAGCCGTAAACCACTGCCGGGAAATGCACCATTCATTGCCAGGAAGGATTCTACGTAGTAATTAAGGTTTCATGCCCGTAGTGCCCGATTGCACGGGCAAAATTGCGTAATCAGGCAATTCGGATTTTTCATCCAAATTTTTTCTAGTCATCCAAAATTTTACATTTCCGGGTAGTGGTTTACGGCGGGCCAATGGCCCTTGTTGTCGGGCACTGCGTGCAAAAGAGTGCCTCCTCGTCGGGCTCCGCCCTCCTCGTCAGCCCTTTTTGCACGCAATGCCCTCCTTCTTGGGCATTGCCCTATACATAAAACCCAAGAATCATGGTGATACAAAGACTAATGCGCCTGAAGAACACTCTTTAGACTTGGCCAAACTTTGTACACCCTCTGTCCTCAAATAATTAACCCCTAAAAGCCCAAGGGGTTTGGACAAAATACAAATGTGCTATAAAATATAAATTCTATAACTTTTTTGAAGTTTGCATCAAAGAAGTTTATGTGAAGCACAAAAAATAGAAGATATCTGTATGGTCAAAATTATAAAATTATTTTCAGATTCTCTTCAAAT
>VACF01001405.1:0-18841 GCA_006891605.1 Pleurozium schreberi | reverse complement strand
GGATGATTGTCATCCCTTAGGCAAACGGATGAGTGAGGGCTAGTTTGGATTTAGTGCTTCTTGGTTGAATACTGTTCTACTGACCCTTACAAGGACGGACTGGTGACCATGGAAATCATCAATTCTCATACAGTGGGAATCACTACAGTAATGATGATAAATAGTGTTACCCATACTAACTATTTTAGAAATGCTATAAGTTTTTACTCTTCATGAATATTTTTACTGAATGTATGGATCCTAATAGTATTATAGTTGGGAAAACTTTGTACCTATAGTCAATAAAAATATTCATCAAGAGTAAAAACTTATGGATGTTTTAAATCAATTAGTGTACGTAATACTATTTACCATCATTAGTGTACTGTAGTTCAAAATAATCCAAAAGTACTCATTGGAAGTCAAAGTACTATAGAAGATCTTTCCCTTCTACCCCTAATTCAGTGGATGAATAGTTGCACTTTTATGTTGTAGAGTTTGATTCTCTATCATTCATCAAATTCGAAACCTCTGCCTCAGCGTTCAAGGGCTAACTTAGGTTTGATGGCTTCCCTAGGTTATTCATTTCATTTCAATTTTGTAGAACAACTATCATGCACAATTTTTGCACAATTTTGAGCAATTTGTTAGTGGATATTGAAGGACAAACCTTCAATTGTGAAGAAAAACTTGGGGCCATGAAAACAAACCCTTCTTCTTGTAAAAACTCTCAATTGTTGTTCCCGCATTGGTTGATAAATTACACTACCTGCTTCAACTTTGAACCTTCCACTACCCCATCATTCAATAAACTTTTCAACCATTATGCATAACCATTGTTGGAATTTTTTGAATCGAAGGTTGAAAATTAAACCCAAATTCTTGTGCGGGACATGGTTCCATTGGAATAATCAACTCCAATTGAATAACTAATCTTCTCAGCAACTCTGGTGATTCGTGACAATATAACATTCTTAATATTAAAACTCAAATCACAAAAAGAGATTTCCATGGTCACCATCCGGGCATTCAATTCTTAAACACCACGTTGGTGAAAGTGGAAATCATCAATTTTGACACTATGGAAACCAATGGTTTAAAAAAAATCCAAAAACATATATTGGAATTCAATTTGTCTACTGTAGAAGATCTTCCCTTTCTTCCCCTTATTTTGAGGATGAATAATTGCATTTTTGTCCTAGAGAGGAAAATCCTCTTTCTGTCATTGACAACAAAATGGCCTCGGCTCCATTTATGAATTAACCTTAGAGTGCTCCAATATCCGTTCCCAGAACAAAATTTCATCCTCTTAATTATTTGGATAAAAGTTCTTCTAATTTGTGGAGATACTATATTATGCTATTCTATCTAAGGGTTGGATTTGGTGTTACTAGAGTACGTATTTTTCTAAAATTACCAATGTGCAAGTAAATACTATGTCAAGTGGTTGACCAAGCCAAAATTGCATTGATCTCGCTAAAATGAGGTCATATATTTTGAGAACAAAAAAATTTCAAAAAATCACCATGTCAAGAGAACCTCATTTCAAATCCATTCAGTTCAACAAATTCTACTCCAAAAATGATGATTTTTTGCTTTTGAAGGAATTTTGAAATTCTCCTTTTAGAATATATAAAAAAATATTTGCGATAGTGTTGGTGAATCTAACTATACGGATGGAATCTTCAACTCTTAGTCTACAACTTCATTTCTATATCAATTCCAAAAATATGCTTCCAAATAGCACTTATGATTGTTCTCAAGTTGTCAATTTTGGATATTAATCATTAGATGAGAAATGAGGTCTTTAAAGGGCCGTTGTAGGCCTATTCCCCTTGTTGTTCTTCATGTAGTAATGGAATGGCTAGCTACTTTTTCTTTTTCTTAAATTTCCTAAAATGCAAAATTTATTTATTTTTTTGCAAAAAAAAATCTAGCTTGGCAGTCGCTTCGCCACTTCATACCGCTGCTGCAGTGCTGACGGAACGCAGGAACGAACTTGCAGACTCTGGGCCTCAAAAAATGCAGGGTTAATGCGGGGTAAAGTCACTAACTTACTACTCAGGAGGTTTGCGAATCGGGACGGTTCGCTCAGGGAGGCGAGCCTAACACGGTACTCCGGTCCCAATTCACGGTATTGGGGTTCCTAGGGTTTAACGCTTTCTCCTCGTTAGGGTTCAGGGTTTAGTGTGCAGTCTGGCTCCGAGCTTGCGAGCTTCCGCCTCGGTACAACTTTCTGCTGTTGCTGAGATTACTACCCTCATCAGTAACGGGGGAGTCTCTGAAGCTTAGAGGGGAGCGAGGAAGTGAGGCATCATGAGGAAAAAGGTGGATCCTCGAATTCGGATGATGATAGAAAATGGAGTGAAAAGCAAGCAGCGGACGATGTACGTCATCGTTGGTGACAAAGGCCGTGACCAGGTAATGCCCTTGGTCGCAATGACCGTAGAATTCCTGCAAGAGAATGACATTTGCAATTGCAGTTTGGACAATTGTTTCTACATTAGTTTTGATATTATTTTCGTTTCTTAGGAACGATTATACTTGATCATGTGAAGCGATTTTATTTAGCAAGATAGTAGCTGTGATCATTGGCCAACGGATTGGTTAAATTGATATGAATTGATTGTGCTTGTTGATTTTTCTAGGTGGTGAATCTGCACTTCATGCTTTCTAAGGCTGTAGTGAAAGCCCGGCCATCGGTTTTGTGGTGCTACAAGAAGGACCTCTTTCTGAGCAGGTATCTTAWGTTTTCAGCTCTATAATTAACTAAACGAATTCGAGACTGTGAATCGTCTTCGCGTTACCACCGCTGACGATTTCAAGTGCATTTTTGAGTGTTTGAAGAATTTTATTTCTATGCCTGATATTGAAGTGGATTCTTTAGGTGCTAACGTCAAGTGTACATGGACGCGTCTTTAATTCGTGAATGCTTTTGCGTATTAGTGCGAAATGCATAGAATGAAATTCTGGRAGCATGAATTTATGAGATTGATTTTGATTTTTAATTCGGTGGCTGCATATAAATCAGTGACGTAATTGTAACAGAGTACTTGTACATACTATTTAAGCTATGTCATTCGTCTGCAGTCATAAGAAGAAACGTATGCATCAAATTAAGAAGATGATGCAGAGAGGGTTGTTAGACCCTGAAAAAGATGATCCGTTTTCTCTCTTCATGGCTAGCACAAATATTCGCTACTGTTATTATGCAGACACTCACAAAATCCTTGGAAACACATTCGGCATGTGTGTTTTACAGGTCYGTGTTTACACAATCCTTGTTTTGTATTCGGCTGCAATGGGCCTTCTTTGAGCATTAATGTCGGATGTTATCGGATGCTGCCGGATGTTTGTTAGATTCGCATTAATTTATGGATTACCTCGAGATTGACCTTCATTCACTATCCGCCTAGAAGTAGGTCCGAAACTATGACTATGGCTGAGAAGTAGTCTGTTTCGTTTTAACGCAGGACTTTGAGGCACTTCAACCTAACCTTCTGGCCCGGACTATCGAGACAGTGGAGGGAGGTGGTATAATTGTTCTTCTTCTGAGCTCTTTAACTTCTCTGAGCAAACTGTACACAATGACGATGGTAATTTCGCCATTCATCCTCTGTATTAGAGTCAGCGCAACAGTAAACTGAAGCGACGGTTACATCTCACAATTAATTGTCTTAATATTGATGCGTTCGTATTTCTTGAGTATTTCTTGAGTATTAGGTCATCATCCTGACCTGTTTGGTTTGGATGTTTACAGTAGCCATTGTTGGCGTCCATGGTGACCTATCTAATTTGTTTTCTGTTCGATGTGGGCAGGACGTTCATGCTAGGTTTCGAACAGAGTCTCATGGAGATGTGACTGGACGGTTCAATGAGAGGTTCATACTTTCCCTTGCGGCATGTAAATCCTGTTTGGTAATGGATGATGAGCTCAATCCATTACCCCTATCTTCACATACCAAATATATTACACCTCTTCCCAATTCGGAGGTACATATTGTCACTCCGTCTACTACCGTATTATGTTGCGTCCTTATGTCATTGTCCTGGTCCGGTGATCGTTTTTCAAGAACTTGAGGTCAAGCCATGCAAGGGTAGCATGATGTTTATTATCCGTTCATCAAGAAATTGAGGTCTTGCTGAAGTTTACTGAATTCCTTCCATAATCCCAGGGCGAGGAACTTATGTCAGAGGCTGACAAAGACTTGAAAGATCTGAAGGAATCACTTCGAGACACGCAACCAGCTGGTCTGTTGGTCCAGAAGTGTCGTACTCTTGATCAGGTAATTTCCTCGTGCTTTGGTGATTCTCTGCGTAGTCTGACAGAAATTTTCTTATTGATTCCCTGTGTTAATTTTCAGAATGAAATTACTGGGGAGCATACGTGCATTGTTCTAAGGCCTCTGCAAAGTGATGATGTTGAAGGGGTAGCTGGGGTGTCCGGTGGCTGGCTCGATCCTTTCAATCAGGGTATGCTCCTTRCATAATCTTCGGAGTRATKTAGACTAGAATWTAWYTAGTGTTACTTGCCTCGTATCACTTACTGTTTCGCTCTTRTTTTTGAGATCCTTCTGACCAAGCATCTCTGGGATTTTGAGCACGAGGGTCTTTCGACAAGGTTGTTTATTTAAACTCTTCACGTTTTCCGGTACGGTCCGTAGTAATGAAATTTTTTACATTTGATCTTATGCAGATTTTAGGAGAAGGTTTATGTCGCTCCTGGGCTTTCAATTCCGAATGTTTGCTCCGGCTCTGGCACTGAGGTAAGGGATTTGTGAGAGTTTTTCTCACTTCAGGATCAATTTTTACTATTATGGTGTTGAAGACCGGCTATTATATACCTCGCACATTCCTATTTGAATTATGGTGCCTAACTGTAAGTTTAACATATAGTTGCTTTGGCAAGGATCTTCACTGACGATTTCTGTTTTGCAGTATTTTAGATCCAAAAATCACCTTCGCGGAGCAAGAGTCGATGGTSGGAGCATTAACGGAGAATTTAATTGGAGGCATGACCCCTCTCTTGACTCCGTACGATCTGAAGAGATTGGAGTCGTACGCAAGCAACTTAGTGGATTATCATCTGGTAAGATATGAACACTCAATTCTGAGCCCATGCACCTGTCAATAGTTTGTTGGGTCTGTTCTTTGGACAAACACTATGACGTCGACTCTCGCATCGACTATGGTTTCTGAATCCGAGTTTGCAAATCTAYAACSGCATTCACACTGCAGAACGCGGTTAGCTTTTGGTCAGAGAGGGGGGTCTGTTTGTTTTTGTTTTTGTTTWWKTTTAATTTATTTKTAAATTTATTTTTTATTTTAATTTTGCTTGCTTGTYATTGACTCAATGTTTTCTTTGTTTAATTTCCCCACTATGCACTATTAATGAACTAATATTGTTGTTTATCTAGGTGAGAGCCTCATGGTCACACCTCTCATACTGTATAGATTCTTGTAATCATCAGATGTTGTGCAGTATCTGCAAAGAAATTGGTCAGCTTCGTTATTGACCATGGCAGAGACTGGGTGAATGCTTCTTGTACAGATTGCCAGTTACCTCAAAATATATGTTGAAATATTTTAAGTAGATAGGTTTTATATTTGAGTCCCTGCCATAGTCTTTAGGAATTCTCTTGAATTTTGCTTAAGTTGCCATTGCTTCTGAGATGATATTATTGTCCGATTTCTAACACGGTGAGCATTTCGAGGGCTTCCTGCTAGTTGTGACATGTTCCCTGGGTGTAGCTGGAATGCTCATCTTTGACACCTCTGAAATGAAATTTCTACTAATCACTTTCCTCTAGCACATTTCGAAGGCTTACTGGTATTTATTACCTTTGAGTTCAAATAGTTGTGCAAAAGAATCATGAGTCAGAATATAGATCACTGTCATCCAGCCGTTGTGGTTGCTGGACTGCCTGTCACTGACGCACACATAAGAAAACTAATATCGGACAGCTGAGGTGTTTAGCAAATAYCGAATTAAAGGTTGACTGGTGTGACTTACCACCAAGTCCACTGTACCCCCTGTTAGCGCCAGAATGTGCTATTAGTTGTGAATTGTAGTTGTCCATAACTCKTTTGTTTCATGGGATGGTTTGTGCAGATTTTGGATCTTGTACCCACTGTGTCACGGCTTTATTTTCTGGAGAGGTTGCCTACGTCTATTTCATATGGTCAGGCAGCAATATTACTGTGTTTAGGATTGCAACATCACCAGCTGGAGCATGTTGAGGTAAGTGGTTTCACATTATTGTAGCTTATTCTAGAGTGAAGCTGTAGTTTCCCGATTGATGTTATTACTTGTTTTTATTTTTATTTTTATTTTTATTAAGTTTTGCTTTTTAATAATGATGTCCTTTCTATCATTCATGTGTCTGTAAGTTACACTCTAGCCCCCCTTAATTTGACTGCTTGGGAGACTATCATATTACAAGACTGTCATATGACTGCCAAATAGTTTGAATGTGAGACAATTGTGCTGCAAGCAATGATAATGTGGCAAGATATTCCAGAATGTTATTTAGCAGAGGGTCGGATTAAAGAGGTCTGAACGTATTTAGTATCGAGTTAGATCGTTGTTTATTAAAGAGGCCTCAGAGTTCAAGTTCGATCGGTGTTTGTGTTCCGTGTGCTTTACTCTTTATCAGTAATACGATGAGTTCTTTTATTACTTTTGCAGGCTCAGTTGAAATTACCAGGAAGTCAGATTTTAGCTTTGTTCAACAAGACAATTCGGCGCCTTCACGGCCAGCTCCACAAAGCAGCATCGAAAGACATAGAAGCAGCTTTGCCAAGACTAAAAGAGGTACTCTAGTCTCTACTCCTGAGGTGGCCATTGCGGTTAGACTTATTCCGTAATCTCCCAGTCGAATGCATGCGTTCTTCATCCGATCCCGTCAAGGATGGATTCACGAATTGCATTCATGAGACTCTTTTAACAGGACGATTTTGCTGTAGTGGGTTGGTCACTGCACCCATGTCGCATGATCTTCGTAGATTTAGCTAAGTTTGGCGCGTGTTTGATGTGCAGGTGACCATGGCTCCTCATGCGACTACCGTAGATGAGGACTTGATTAGTGGCGCTAAGAAAGTGGAGGTAAGTCATGTCAAGCCTTCTTCGTCGTCCACTCGGATTCTGATTGTTTTGGTATTTCAACCTAAGATTCACAGAACGCTACTTTGGCAGGGGCATTATGTATGTATATTGGTTTTTATGTCTCTATGGTTTCCCTGATTGTTTGCATCTACTTCAGGCGGATATTCGTAGCAAAATGGAAGAGACTTTGTTGGATCCGGAGAAGTTGCAGCAATTTGCCATCACTGGGGCGGATGCGGATTTTGATGAAGCCTTGGGTAGCGGAAAGCTGCCCCAAAGCGGATACGTCAGCGTGAAGTCTTCCGGTGCCAAACTTTCCGACAATAAGGATCATTCCAAGGGTGGTAAAACAGGAAAGGAGAAGAGAAAGAAAGGGGGAGATTTCAAGCGACAAGGTGGGAAGAGATCCAAGCAATGACATATTTTTTACCCCCTCTGCCAGGAGTTTGGAAACAAATCAACATGTATTTGTGAAGATTTTGGTAGTCGTAGAGCAAGTTACCCAAAGCGGCTTCAAGCAGGTAGTCTTGAATGAAGGAGGTGTTCAGGAGATGGTTCACGTACTTTTTTGTTTTCTGGTGTAGATCGACTTTTGTAGGACGTTCGAATTAATTCTTAGTACACGTGGTTGATATTAGGAAAAATTATTAGTATCGAAGAGCAAAATGAAGGCTTTTTTTCCACTTCAATGTTATAATCTTTCAATCTCGGCAAGCAAATGGGCTCAAATATTTTCTACACATTTTTACAATAGTTTGTTATATTTTTTAATGGTTGAAGTTCAAAAATAAATTTTTTATTTTCAATTTTGGTGAATGCACTAAAAAATGGAAGTTTATGATCATTTTTCTTGATAAAAATTCCTTTAGTTCTATGATGATCAATAGCTAAATCTTAAAGAACAAAAACTCCAATTGGAAGCTTTCATTACACTGATTACAATATCAAGTGTCACATTAGGAAATGTTACATATATTAAATTGCTAATCAAGAAACCAAGATGCATGAAATCAATTCTTCTTTATTCTTCTTTATTCTTCTATTTTCTTTATTTTTCTTTAATATCACTTTTATATGCAATCTTATTGGATTTCATATCATTTATATGCATTGTAAGCACTAGATAACATCAAAGAGTTCAAAATATAGATCAATAATGAATGGTTAATTTTTATAATCCAAAAAAAAAATCAAATTGATTTTAATGGTAACTATATAAAATAATATCTTAGTCAAGATTTTAATTTTAACCCATAAAGGACCAACGTGTGTTTTTTGGCCATAGAAAATTTGGGCATGTAGGGGAGGCAACCCATTTCTGATCAAATAAGCAATTGTGCATATTTGGAGCGGAAGTTTTTTGAATGTGGAATTTTTCCAATGTACAACAATAGAGTTTGGAAGGATTGCATATTTTTCCAGAATTTTATTACATAAAATGAAATTACTAGTAATTTTTTAGTGGAAGATTCTCTTCAACCTATAATAGTGATATAGTCCTTTCTATTTCTGACCATAGGCTATTTGCAAAATTGACCTAGGGCTGATTGCAATATTGAGGTCCTTGCAACCAATCTTAATGAGCCACAACTACTCTATGGACTGTGCCATAACTTCATGGAAAGACAACAGCCTATTGATTGGAAATGGGGAGGTGATCGGGAATGGGTTGCCTCTCCTACGTGTGATTGGAAATTTCCATATTTTAGGCCCAAATTTTAATAGAACAAGGAATATCTTTCATATGCACTAACTATCATGACATTTGGAAACAAGAGTCAAAAGTTATGGCCTATTATGTTACTTTCTTTTGTAAATGGGTAGTCCATGTAGATTAGAAAAAATAACTTTTTTGAGAAACAAAAATTTGAAATATGTTTCCTTGAGTTATATATACGTGGAAAGCTTGAATTATTTCATTTTGATCAATGAATCAAAAGTTATGAGGATTTTTTGTTTGCAAGAAATTATGTATTTTCTACTCTAAAATAAAACGTGGAAGTCCTTTATCTTACTCAATTTTCAAATTTTTTGGAATAAAAGTAAAATCTTAGGATGTATATTGTTTATTATAGCATTGAAACCATTGGGATTGATATTTTTTAGTTCCATTACTGAACTCTTAACAATTTAGTATTTTTAATCATTCTCTTCTATTATCTACTTATATTTTTTTGTTTTCTATATGTTGTACAATTCCAAATGATTTGAAAATTTTCAAGCATGTAGCCAACTTGTCAAGGAAAATCCAAAGAAGCACCACCATTTTGGACATTTTTTCATAGAAAAGTGAGCTTGTGAAGTGTAGTTGCCCTGTTTTTTGCTGGGCCAAAAAAATGATTTTAACAAATTCGAATGCTTATATCTTGCAATCCACTTGGTGGAAAGTTTTGAAAGTTTTACCACATGTCCTCAAGATAGCATTGTACAAGATCCTACAGTTACATATGTCAAAAAGAAAAAAAAGAAAAAAAATTAGTACTTGTACTGAAAATGGCAATTTTGGAACATTTTCAGTGGAAACAGAGTCATAGAACTTTAGGGGTTAAAGTACACTCTACGTTTACTTTTTCCATTGGTGAATTATCCTCTAATTTGATATGTGTTTATTTTCTCCACTTCAAATAGAGATTATTTCTTTCAACATATGTATAAATAATTTCTTTTTAAAGGAAATAAATATTCACTCGTCTCACTCTAAAACCGACCAAAAAGAATAAATAGAAGAAAATGAGATAAAGAAAGAAATGAAAGAAAAGAAACAGAAAAAGTGGTCGCCGGCCGGCCCAGCCCGGTTCAGCCCGGTCAGCCGTGCCAGGGGGACGGGCGCGGGTCCAGCCACTTCCGAACAATAACTTCTTCGTCCGTGTAGCCCGCCCTGCCCTCACTAGTAAGTGACTAAAAGACTAGTAAGTGACTAGACTAGTCTAGTAGATCACACTCCCCCTGCCTTGTCAAGCCGGCTCCGGCGCCAGAGACGCATCTCTTTCCACTTGCCCTGATCTCTGGCCTGTCGAGATCAGCATTTGCAAGCAAATTTCCGGTTGTRCCGATCCTCAATCGCTTTTTCTCGTGTCTGCTTCCGTCCGTGAGCGCTTTGTGGAGTTTCCTGGCGTTTGCCGCTGATTGCAGGGTTTGGAATCGCACATTTTGGTGTTGAACAGGGGATTTGCGAATGCGGGGAGTTTCGGAACTCTTCGGTGGTTTGTAGGTGATATTCGAGGTTGCGAGTGAGTTTTTTGGCTGTGTTGTCGGTAGGAGAGTGGTTGTTTGTTTTGTTTGCAGGTTTTAAGCTGAAGACACGGAGACTGGAGGGGAAGGACGAAGGGCTGGTTCAATGAGGGTTTTGTTTTTTTCCTGCCACCGTGCTGTGGCTGACGTTGCGATCGTCTGGAAATTGGATCCTGCGCGGGGTGGTGGTTAGCTGCTCAGTGGTGAGGAGTTCTRACCTCGTCCTGAGCTCTTCTGGTTTGAGTTGAAGATCAATTTGAGGTCCAATTTCGCAATTTGAACTTGCTTGTTTGTTGTTTGGTTKCTGRTACTACCGAGCCGGAGAATTGTGTGCGAGTATGTGGAAACTACTGGCTGGTTGTAGTGAATGCCGTCCAACTGTAATGTTGAGTAGTCCAGTCAGTGCCGCGGTGGTGACGTTCGTGAAGGCTGCGTAGTCTCTTTTCTATTGCCCATTGACGGGGTAGAGGAGTATAAGTCACACTCGTATCAAGCCTTTCAAAGTTCTACAGTTCGGACTTTTGGAAGCCCTCCWTGGTGAATCAAATTTCTCTTAGTTGTTATTTCGCGTTCCTATCTGCTAGTTTTATGAGTAGGTGATTCAATTGGTGTTTATTCTTAGAACTAATCTGGAGCGACCTTGCGTTCTTCAGAGTCTATTCGGCCTGTAGATTTAGGTTACAATAATCCTGTTTCAAGCGGATTAGTGAGGAGAAAWAAATCTCGGGTTTGTAAAGTCACGMYACTTTGATGCATCAATTGAACAGTCGAAAGTGTATTTGACTGARTATTTCGTTGCTCTGCTTTTCACATGAGAGATTTTCGATTTTGCATCGTGATCCAAGTGACTTGTGCCGCAAAGTTGACCTCTTAATCGATTAGGTCTGGTTTTAGCTCTTCTTCTGTGTTTCCTCGGCATCATGGAGTCAACGCAGTTGGAGAACTGGGACCCTCAATTAGTAGGACGCTTGCAAATCTTTGCGTCTAGTTCACCATGTATGTCATCTTAACTGGATTCGTCTAGYCTTAAAGGTTTCAGTGKACTCTGGATTCTTCTGAGTGCGATTTTACTTCCTGGAATCAAATAGAAAATTGAATCCCTTWAAGTCCAGCAATGAGGGCTGTAGTTCGTCTAATTTGAGTCTCTTGATCTTATTTTTAGACACGACAAATCAATTATTCAAAGTTGCGTTGCTCCAGATGGAGTGCGGTTAGAAATTTTCAGTTGGGAAGCGGATGGAAACGAAGTTGCAGCAATAATTAGTATGAGGGTGGCTGGCTTATGTATGTTCAGTAGCCTTGGCTGGGCTATTGCATTGCAATTGTCTTTGTAACTGAACTCCCTCGGTGTTTTTGTGTGAATTTCATATTTTTCTTAGCCTATGATTACCACACCATTAGATGTATGTTTCTTTTATTTTTTTAATACTTGCTATACTCTTGTATGGTTCCTTTGTGATTCAGTCCCTGGCCTTTGCCTGCATCTCCACTTCTGTTTGGGTTGTTGSATTCTTTCTGGAAAWTTTCCYGAAAATTCTTGTGAGGGTTTCTAAGGTGTGAGTTCATTCTTGGCATATCTTTACTGATTTGATCATAGTTGTTCTTGCACTGAATCTTATTGTTTACTGTGTTGAAATTGCAGTTATGACATTTCGAACATCTCAGAAGTTTCGACGTTCAGTAATTGAAGACACTCATTTACAAGTCTTTTTTACCAAGACCCCGAGTTTGTACGTGTGGTGCAGGACAGTTATACAACTATGAATCCATCTTGGATCCGAAGCAAGGTGATTGTAGGTGCTGTGAGTATTTTTCCGTAGCACCTTGGGAAGTTTGGGTTTATCCTCCATGAAAGAAGTCTCTTCCACTAGTAGGTCCACGAAGAGTTCTGGGATCTACTAGTGGAAGGGGGAGAAGATTACGTTCCCCAAAGAATATTTCTGATACTTGGAGCTTCCTTCACAACCCGAGGGATATTAGTAGATTAGCGAGATGTCGCCTCCCAAGAAATCGTACTCGTCAACAAGCACAGCAAAGTCGAAGCATAGCGTGAGGGTCGCCCAAACTACTGCAGATGCAGCTCTTGAAGCTGTGTATGATCAGTCTGGAGACTCTGGAGACTCTTTCGATTATTCAAGATCTGTCAGTAAATCATCAGGAGAGTCGGTTCCTGCAGGGGCTGTGACGGCCTACCTCCAGCGTATGCAGAGGGGAGGCCTCATCCAATCTTTTGGGTGTATGATAACTGTTGAAGATGCAGGATTCCGTGTTATAGCGTACAGTGAAAATGCGCCCGAGACTCTAGACCTGATGCCTCAGGCCGTCCCAAATATTGGGGAATTGGACGTTCTAAGTATCGGGACGGATGTAAGAACTCTCTTTACGCCTTCAAGTGCTTCCGCTTTTGAGAAGGCAGCTGCAACAAATGATATAAGTCTTCTCAACCCAATCACTGTTCACTGTAGAAGCTCTGGGAAGCCTTTATATGCCATTGCCCATCGCATTGACGTCGGGATAGTGATTGACTTTGAGGCGGTGAAAATGAACGATGTTACGGTTTCAGCTGCCGGCGCACTACAATCTCATAAACTTGCGGCCAAGGCAATCACACGGCTTCAAGCATTACCTGGAGGCGACATAGGGATGCTCTGTGAAACCGTGGTTGACGAGGTTCGGAAACTCACTGGGTATGACAGGGTAATGGCTTATAAATTTCATGAGGATGAGCATGGCGAGGTGGTGGCGGAACTGCGTCGCAATGATCTCGATCCCTATATTGGCCTCCATTACCCGGCCACTGACATTCCTCAGGCGTCCCGTTTTCTGTTCATGAAGAATCGAGTGCGGGTGATTGGTGATTGTGGTGCTCCTCCAGTGAGAATCATCCAAGATCCGAGCTTGAGGCAGCCAATCAGCTTGGCAGGTTCGACTTTACGCGCCCCACATGGATGCCATACCCAATACATGATTAACATGGGGTCCATTGCGTCGCTAGTCATGGCCGTTATCATCAACGTACATGCAGGTACCTCGAGTTAGAGGCTGCGGAGTTTGAGATGGGCACAGTGATGGACGCTGTTATTAGCCAGGGGATGTCCACATCCCGTGAGAAGGGGCTTCAAATCATTCGAGAAACGCCTCGGGAAATCAGCACCATGCGTTTGTTCGGAGACCAGATCCGACTTCAGCAAGTGCTGTCTGATTTCCTATTGAACGCCGTGCGTTTCACGCCTTCCTCCGAAGGCTGGGTCAAAATCAAGGTGGTCCCCACGAGGAAACGAGTCGGTGGGAATATGCATGTCATGAACTTGGAGTTCAGGTGGGCTATTAATTACACTCATTCTCCTTCCTTCTGTCTGTGTGTCTCCTTGAACGCTTTTGTCTCGTGTTTTCCAAATTGTCTCGACTGGTTCGTTGTATACTAGTCATTCGATGCCACTTGATCGTTGTCTGATATTGATGTGCACGTGTTCATCTCTTTTATCTTTTTCTTGGGTGGGTGGGTGTGCAGAGTAACTCATCCCGGAGCTGGGCTTCCTGACGAGCTAGTGCTGGAGATGTACGACCGAGGAAAAGGCATGACTCAAGAGGGGCTGGGTTTGAACATGTGCCGGAAGCTGGTCAGGCTGATGAATGGAGATGTTCAGTACTTCCGGGAAAACATGCAGTGTTATTTCGTTGTTTGCGTGGAGCTTCCYATGGCTCAGCGAGACGATGCTGGCAGCCAGATGTAGTGTCTCTTATGAATGTACGTGGTTTTCCGAAGCTTCCTACCAGCTTCGTATCGTTACAAGGCCGAGCGACCGGAGTCGGAGCAGTCTGTTTTCTTTTTTTCTTTTTTACAGCTATCCAGTGAGTCCAGTTTTTCGTAGGTGCCTGAAAATGGGGCAGTTTGACCTTTCAGGCTGGGAATCAAGGAGGATAGTTTTTGGTGTAGAAGTTGTGAATGATCCTTCGACAGGAATCAACCAAGTGGTCTGTCTCACTTGTACAGCAACGGTCTTTTTCTTCCCTCCCTGCTAATCAAATTTACRTACCCCTTTTTCCTGTTTGTTTGCGAGGGGTTCCAATTCTTGGTCTCTCCCTGTTGAACTCTTGAATGMTGCTACTCATCGTCTCTATGATACAGGTTCTATGTTCAGCTTTACTCATCGACCCTGTGTCCATTTTGTTCATCCTGCAATTTCTGTTGTGAGCCCCAAATTAGAATAGTTTGTGTTTTGATATTGATGGAGCAGTATGGGAAACCTGTCATTTTGTTCTCACTGGCTTCTCGATCATGTTATTCCCATCTCTTGGTCTTCTCTTTACCTGAAGCCCAAGAGAGGGACCCCCATCTTGTGCTCAGCGTGAAGTAGCCTAGATATGATCAGGGCTTTTTTTTTCATTTTTTACAAAATGCCAGTGGCGATATTAAATGTTACAATGGTGCTCCAAATTACAACATTCATCCACATATAGTATGGTTTTCATCCAAAATCTGGCAATTTCATCTACGATTTTTGTAAAATCAAAAGTTGTTTGGCAAATTTCATCCAAGTTTTTTGCCATTATTTTTGGCATTTTTTAACCAAATTATTTTTTCTAGTGCAATCTGACACCAAAAAGCCAAAAACAAAGCCCTGGATATGATACATGAGCAGGGGAGGAAGACTATGCGGTTGAAGCTACTTAAGGATAAATTTGTTGCAGTTCCTTTAACCCTAGAGCTCACGACTTGAGAAAAATTATTATAAAGTGCTATTTGGAAGCATAATTTAGAATTGATATACAAATAAAAGTTGTAGGCTGAGAGTTGCAGATTCCATCCATACGGTTAGATTCACCAATGCTAGCACCAATATTTTCTTTATAAATTTTGAAACGGAAATTTCAAAATTCCTTCAAAATTTGATAACAAGCAAAATATTACCATTTTTGGAGTCGAATTTGTTGGAATGAATTTGAAATGAGGTTCTCTTGACATGGTGATTTTTTGAAATTTTTGTGTTCTTACAATCTATGACCTCATTTTGGCAAATCCAGTTTTGAACTAAAGTCAATGCACTTTTGGCCTGGTCAACCACTTGACATACTTGCACATTGATAATTTTAGAAAAATATGTGCTCTAGTAACACCAAATCCAACCCTTAGATAGAACAACTTGATATAGTATCCCCACAAATTATAAAAGCTTTCATCCAAGCAGTTAGGAGGATGAAACTACAGTTTCAATGTGACTGTTAGGAGGATGAAACTACAATTTCAATCTGTTCATCGTCCACTTTCTGGATGTTGGAGCACTTGAGGCTTAATTTGGAGTTTGTTTGAGCGGGTTCAGCCAGTGTGGTTGACCCTAGTTAAATGACCAAGGATTAGTCAATGACTTTAATATGACCAAAGGCTTCTATTGATCGTATTGTAAAATATATATTTCACTTGGATGGTGTAAAATTGTATATCAATAGAATCAATGAAAAACATGATTTTATGTTGTGGTCTTAAATATGAACATGCATGATTGTGGGGTGATTGCATGAAAGACTAGTACTATTTTGCGTCACACTTGGATTGATGGAGTTGTTATCCACTATAACTTTTGAAGTATGAATTCAATTAACTTGAGATTTTTATTGGAGATGTCTATCCACTATAACTTTTGAAGTATGAATCCAATTAACTTGAGATTTTTATTGGAGATGTCTATCTTGATAGTAATCAGATTCCTTATTTTTCAGAAATTTTCAAAAATCATTTTATATTGAAATTTAAATTTGGTTAATTTGTCACACTTTGCAGTTTAGGGGGGTTTAGTACTGTGGGGAGTACCAAAAATTAATGATCTAGATCTGCAATTTCTATGGTCAATGCCCACACTAGGCATGCATGCATCTAACACAGGGAATTTAAATGACGATATATTCATGTATTAAAATGGCAATTTTCCAATTGCCATAATGAAGCTCTTTCTTACAAAAGTAAGATTGTCTAGAGTAAAGTTTGATACATTTTCAGAAACCTCTGCCAGGCCTCTGGAAGCTGGATACTTAATTTTTTGAAATGAATGCTCTCCCTGGCTGACGACTACCATTTGATGGGGGGGGGCTAAATTGCATGATCATGATAAATAATGTACCGTGTGACAACAAATAGTATTACTTAAATCTGTCGTGACTGAACCACTTAAGACCAATCTCATTGGTTGATTCAAAACTCTTCACTTCTCATTGGTTGCTTCTGGAATGTGGTGGTGGTTGGGAGTCATGGAAATATTCATTTCATGCCATTTTTAGGTGTTGGGAGTATGAAAAAAAATGTTCCAATTAGTTGTTTCTACCTTATGCCCTATTTAAAAAAGTGTTGGAAGGCTTTGGGTGTTGTATTGAAATTCAAAATTCTCCTCAACTGTAGAAGATGGTAGTAAAAAACATGATTTCAAGTGACCAAAAAATATGAGGTTGAAGGGCCTTGCATGCATAATTCCAATCAATTTATGGCTTCTCAAAATCTACTCTAGATTTTTTTTTTAATGAATTTATAATGTGGTTTTTTCTCCAAGCTCTAGTGTATTTGAGGCTCATTCCCAAGCTCCCTCAACACAACAGAAAGTTAAGATTGCAATGGACACCCTCGCACACAATCTTGAATTGCAAAATCACAATCAATCATTTTCAAAATCGGATTTTTGATGCTATGACTAGACTTCCAAAAGACATTTTCAAAAATATAAACTACCAAAAATAGCAACTTGATTGGGTTTTATTTAACTTCAAAGTTTTGCAAACACCACATTTGGGTGCCTCAGGCATTTAGGGGTTAACCTCTATAGTAGCCTGGAGAACCAAGAATTCATGCTTTGAAAATGGCCAATGGAATGGAGGTGAAGCCGAATTTTTATGCGAATGGAAACCACTCCATGTGCTTGTTCAAAAATGACATGGAAATTGTAGAAAAGAGTCGTCTCCTTGTTTCCTCTTGAAGTGTTGAAATATCATGAAGCCCAAYTTGGGTGTTTTGGTACTTTCGGGTTTATATATGCAACTCAAATTCTTCCTTATTTCATTCTAAGTTCACAATAAAATTTCAAACTAAAAATTTACAATCTACATTTTAACAAACTACAAGTTTCAAAATTTAAAATTTACAAGTTTACAGCTTTCAAGAATTTTAGATGTTGAAATTTTGACTTTTCATAATTTTAAGACTTTCAAGCATTTGTCTATAGTATTATAGAGAAAAGTAGACTTATTTTTGGTTATAGATGTATTAGATGTGAAGAAAAATAAATTGCTATTGTCTTTAACCCTAGAAGGATGCCAGGTTCCTATGTGACATCATGTGTATAAGAAAATCCAAAAGTACTCATTAAAAGTCAAGCTAGTTCCTGTGTGACATCATGTGTATAAGAAAATCCAAAATTACTCATTAAAAGTCAAGCTACTGTAGAGGTTCTCCACTTCCTACACAAAATTCCAATGATGAAGAGTTGCACTTTTGTCCTACACAAGAGAATTTCTTGTCATTCATTAGACACTTAGTGTTTGTGGTGTCTTTCTTGGTTTAAAGTGGACTTCAGTTAGATTTATGCCAATATAATCCGATGTTAAAAATGATGTAGTAAGTCATATAAACCTTCTTGTTTATAAAAATTGTAAAAATTGAATTCAAAATTGATCTTGGATGTTTCTCCTCCTAACTCATGCAGTATATGGACCTTTGTTTTTTTTACCTCATTCACAGTTATGGAATTAATCAAAGTTTCTCTTGTATCTACATATCCATTTTACTCAAAATTTATTTTTAAAATAAAAATGCTATTAATAATAATGGATTGGAAAATAAATTAAAAATTAAAAAAAATAATTGATTTCTCATGAAACAAAGCTTCCTAAATAGTCATGTTTCAAAGATGCTAAATTAATTCCTCAATTTTTCAAAACTGGAAGCTACTCTAGCATGCCTAAAATCAACAAATGAGCCTGGGGTTAAGATTCTTGTGCATGTACTTTAACATTTGTATGGTATAGATTTTCAAATCCTCTTTGAAAATACAATTTCATTCAAAGTTTGAAAGAATTTTTCATTTCAAAAATTGATAATCTTAATGTAAAAATATAAAAATTTCTATACACTTCAATAAATAAATTGTTCAACTTAATTATCAACCACATTTAAAAGTTTTCATTACAAGCTTACAACAAAAAGAATTTTGTGAAATCACTTATATTGATTTACAATTGATTGAAGATTTTCAAAATTCTAATAAATATAGTTATTTATTTGTATAAGTCATAGTCATAGTTTGCAACTTATATTTGAAAGCTGTTATTTAATTATTCTTGTAAATTTCATTTCTTCACATTTTCTAAAGTTTGGACGACAATTATGTTTCCTAATAGCATGTGACAATAATTTACCAAAATTGAATTATTTTGAATTAAATGCAAGTTGAAATATTCTTATACTGTACCAATTTTCTAAGTGATACCAATATCCCCAACCAAGGCCCCCAACCCCTAGCCCTTTAATATTAGAACAAATAAATG
>VACF01001404.1:0-14384 GCA_006891605.1 Pleurozium schreberi | reverse complement strand
AAGTTGCCTTACCTCAAGAAAGTTACTCTACAAGCCATTAAGTTAGCAAACATTTCTACAAATACTTCCATTTATACATGAAGGTTCATGAGTTCCAACTACACCAATAACTAGTTCAAAAGTAGTGCATTCTTGTACAATAACAATAAATATTTATATAGTGCGAAATGTCCAAAAATTAGAGAGGGCCAACCTGATTTCACTATTTAGTGTAGGTGATTCCCCCTMTATTAGGCGGACAAATCGGACAATATGTTCCTTCATCCACATCCATCTGGAAACAGAAAATTTGGATGAAAATCATCCACRTATCGTGCAATGGGGACGGAAACGGAGTCGTTCCGCCTTGTTGTTAGGGTTTGGAGCAGAGCTCTTCATCGATTGTTGTGCGAGACGACAAGTTTGCAGCGGAGATTAGCTCGGAGCGATGGCGGGGAGCACGGGCGCAACGGCGGTGAAGGACGTCGTGGAGGATCCTAAGCTGGACGTTTTTGAGGATGATGACGAGTTTGAGGAGTTCGAGAACGAGGTGTGGGACGACGAAGATGAGGGGAAAGGCGCCTTGCAGCAATGGGAGGATGACTGGGATGACGACGATGTCACCGATGACTTCTCCGTGCAGCTCAAGAAGGAGCTCGATGCGGAGAAGTAGACGGACTGTGGTCGATCTCAAGCGTAGGTACTCCTGATTGTTCTTATTATATCAATCTTGATGCTTAGGTGCGCGATGTGCTCGTAGTGTTCTTTAGTTTTGCAATTGATATTTTGTTTGGGGATTRWATTGCCTAATCTTAAAATGATATTGCAACGTTTTGAGCATTTTTCTTCTGAAGCTTGGCTCCGGCTCCTTTTCTTTTCTTTACTTCCTATATACAATATGTTGTTCGATCACAGTTTCCCTGTCTGGACATACCTTAGATTTTGAGGATGTTCACGGTTATAATTAATTTTCTCTTCATAGTCGTACCGCTTTCGACATAGAATTCACTTTGCATATTAGTCTGAATCGCTCTATATTGAATTGTTGATTACACTTTTTTATTTTCTTGATAATTYTTTTTTGTAACCTTGTTGTTCATCTTTTTGGTGAAGCAATGCCCTGAGCATAGGCTTTGAGTACCACATGTTTTCATTCTCTGAGTTGTTTCAAGGTGCACGGCACATGCTGTCAGATGAATTATCAAATACATTTTCCACCATGTTTGACATGTGATTTTTTTCTGCAGTTCTTTCGGATGACAGCGATTATTGAACGACGATAATTGTTTCGAAAGTAGCCTCATGGCATTGGCGACTTGTAGCAAGAACGATTTTGAATTGATCTGTAATTTGAATTTTCATAGAAGGAGAAACTGGTCCTATGTGCAAGAAGATATCATATCGGTGGGAAAGAGATTTATTTCCTTGGATCCAAGTCATTTTGAATTGGACCTCTCATGATCAGTTTCTCATGTAGGAAGAGTATTCAGTGGTTTGCACATGCAGCTGGTAAATGCAATTGCCAGCAATTATCTCAACTGGATGATAAATACTCGTGTTTGAATTTGTCTTTCTTGAAATGTAAAGCCAGAAGCGCTCTCCTTTTTTTTACTCCACTACTGTCATGAAATAGGTTTCATTTGAGTGCTCCTTTGCTCCTTTTCTTCATTGCAACCGGCAATTTGCATAAGGTTCTATTGGGTTGGGGGGCCGCGCCGTCTCGGTAACCACATCGGTGGTAATATTGGAGCATCATTGAAGTTGAATGTCACAAARACTGTTTGTAACGAAATGCTGTACCCCAGAGAATTAAAGCCATTGGGGCCACTAGTTTGGCTGGTGTCGGTGCCGCAAGTACAGCGGCCCAACCTGTGCTTAAACCTTTTTCGATGCTCATCAAGAACAAATCCGATTTGGGGAAAGACTGCTTCAGAGAGGTTCGCAACGGCAATGTTTGCAACTGTATATGAAGAAGTGTCTCCAATTTCTGCTTTAATCCTGTAGAAAAGGGCCCGTTATCATTAATTTCAAGTCATCACTCTGTTTCCTGCCATTTTGCAGCTAGATAAGAATGAAATTTTTTTATATTTATTCTTTAGAGATGAAGTCATGTGTCTACAACAAGTTATAAAATTTTCAAGTACAAATGAATTACTATGAAATTTTTAAGCAAAAAATGAAGAAAATTCATATCAAATACAAATACATTCGAAATATATGAAAATTTCACCAAAGATCTATATTAGAGGAGGCAACCCATTTCCGATCACCCCCCATTTCCAATCAATAGATTGTTGTCTTTCCATGAAGTTATGGCGCAGTCCCTAGAGTAGTTAAGGCTCATCATGATTGGTTGCAAGGCTCTCAATATTGCAATTAGCCCTTGGTCGATTTTGCTATTAGCCTATGGTCAGAAGTAGAAAGATCTATATCACTATTATAAGCTGAAGAGAATCTTCCACTAAAAACTTACTAGTAATTTCATTTTATGTAATAAAATTTTGGAAAAATATGCAATCCTTCCAAACTCTATTGCTATACATCAGATAAATTCTACATTCAAAAAACTTGCGCACCAATTATGCATAATTACTTATTTGATTAGAAATGGCTTGCCTCCCTTATAGTGTAGAATAGCATGGTATAAACCTAAGTTAATGTGTTACTCTAAAATTAGAAATACAACAAGCCATAATTATAAGCCCAAAATTCACATTGCTATAAAATGGATTGAAATTTGTGAATTTTTCAAAATTTCCAATTCCAGTAGAAACTACATTTGGTAAGCTTCATTTCAATAGTTGGACTCAAATTCAAAGAATACCAATATATGGTTGAAATTTAAGTAAAGAAAAAATAGCAAGAAATGACCAAAATACACTATAAGGATGATCCTTGGATTGAGAATCTTTAAAAAGTCAACAAGACCATGATGAGGAACTTGCAATACTTTTCATTGAAAATGTATTAAGTATCCACTAAATAAATAAATTGGATGAAATTTCCAACTTTTGTGGGCTTAAAATTTTTAGACTATATTGGAAAGGAAGTTGGAAATGTATTAGGAAATTTACTACTACATTCACACTCATTTAGTCCATGTCAAACCAAAATAATTAACTACAATTTTTTTTAATGGATGATGTACACAATACTAAAAGGATGATTTGTATAGTGACTAGTCCACCCTTGCAGGATTAATCTTGAAAGGTGTGGGGAGACATAAAATATATGATGAATATCTCTTAAAGTTACTGCAATTATTCATCTGGAAATGTGGTAATTCTTATCTGACTACCTCGGTGATAGGCATGGAAACACTCAATTTTCAATAGCTCGGTTGACCCCTATTTCCGCTGTCTCCGTGAGCCAGGCCTGGACCATGCGGCCCCGAACCTACTAGGTTCGGAGCCGAGCTTGGATTAGGTTTCGAAGATTATCGTCTCGCCGTATAAAATCTCTTCTAGGGTTTGGGAGGTCCTTCTCTTTCAGCTTCGCAGCGTCGTTGCTACCCCTCGTGACCTTGTCCGGTTCAATACTGCCGCAGCCATGAGGTTGGTTCTACTCCTCTCTTGCGCGTCAAACGACTTTTTCTCTTAGTTATTTGGTGTAGTAGGATGATTTGGATTTCTCGTCGCGTGGTCCACCCAGCCGCGGGCGGAGTTCGGCGATTCGTCGCCGGCCTCCTGAAATGGGTACCCGGGTTCAATCCGGGGGAGTGAATCCTTTGAAAAGGGTTGCACTTCGTCTTCGTCCTCGTATTCGTGATTTCTTCGAGGTAGGCTTGCGTTCGTCTTGGTTGAGATTCTGTCGGCGTGAGGTCCAGATTAGGGTTTGCGATTGATGTTGGTGATTTTATCCACTGCAGTAAGCTTCARAGCGATGTCCTCCGGGATGCCATCTCCCAGATTACCGCTGGGGCGAAGGAGAAGAACCGGAAGTTCACGGAGACGGTGGAGCTTCAGATTGGTCTGAAGAACTACGATCCCCAGAAAGACAAGCGTTTCAGTGGCTCCGTAAAGTTGCCCCACATTCCTCGCCCGAAGATGAGGGTGTGCATGCTCGGGGACGCTCAGCATGTCGAGGAGGTACTCTTTTCGCATTATACTATGAACTACCCTTAAGCAGTTGGATTATTGCCCCTTTACTTCATCTGTAGTATTTGATTGTTTTTTTAGTTACTGACACGAAATATTTTGAACAAGTATGATATTTATTGTTCGGGCTATATCATGTTGTAGAATGACARTGAACCATTTATGGTTCTAAACGCGCARTATAACATATATTAATCCATATAGCCAGAACAACTTATCAGGCTTGAGGGTTAGGGTCTTCTCTTATTTCTCCAGTGAGTTGTTTTTCAGAATGATGCTTCCGTCAAATTAATTCGCTTTGAGCATATGCAGGCAAACAAGATCGGCATGGAGTGCATGGATGTTGAGAGCTTGAAGAAGATGAACAAGAACAAGAAGCTCGTGAAGAAGCTGGCCAAGAAGTACCACGCCTTTCTCGCATCCGAGTCTGTTATTAAGCAGATTCCCAGGTTGCTTGGCCCTGGTCTGAACAAGGCTGGAAAGTTTCCTGCTCTAGTGTCCCACCAGGAATCCCTGGAGGCCAAGGGCATGGAGACTAAGGCTATGGTGAAGTTCCAGTTGAAGAAGGTTCTGTGCATGGGAGTGGCCATTGGCAACTGTGAAATGGAGGAGAAGCAAATCTTCCAAAACACTCAGATGAGCGTCAACTTCCTCGTGTCCTTGCTGAAGAAGAACTGGCAGAATGTAAGTTCTTGACGCTTCAGTTTTTATTTGTAACTTGGTATTTCCTTTGCAGCTTGACATCTCTTTCAAATGATTTTATGATGTCGATTGAACTATCATTTTTATAGATTGTTCAAATCTATTTCTTACTTCAAAACTGCCATTTTATTGTAGGTTCGCGTGCTCTACTTGAAGACCACCATGGGATCTCCCGTCCGTATCTACTAGATTTCTAGCAGGCAGGAAGTTTCGGCCCTCAAGCTGGCTTTGTGCAGTGAATCTGCAATAGATATTGTGGAGGCGATCTTTCATYTTTAATCCAGACACTTTCAATGGTGGAAATCAGTTTTGCTCACAATTATTTTATTCCCTAGTATCATGAATATGAAGTTGTTCTGGAGGAGAACGCAGTCTACAGTTTCTAAATTACTTCTGTTTCTCCTCTACTCGTACTCAACCAGAGTGCAGATTCCTTTCTATCTACTAYGCAAATTACGCCATGATGACATCTAAATATGGCGGAGAGTAGAAATCCTTGAACATGTTACGTCCTCGTCAATATCCTACATTCGTGCGAGGACAGTCTAATTAGCTTGGGAGTCATAGACGTAAACAACCTTAATCGCACCCCTACATTGATCCATATGGATAATAAATTTTCTTTGCGACATAACTTGGGAATTGGGACGCTACGCTAAATCAGCCTGTGAAAGGCAGAATGATTGATTTGCTACGTTGAGATTACTGAAAAGTTTTAATATTCTTGCACATGGCAGAGTGATCTGGAAAAAAACATTTTCTTCATCCGAAGTGGTCCATGTACAGATATCTATACCTTGAATTAGTTTGTTTACATGTTCGATATGGTGTGATCTAAAAATGTAAGAAATTTCGAGTCCCCCGTTGTGTCCATCGTTATAGATTTGCAGATCTTCAGGGTATCTAAAAAAATAAAATTATGTGAGCTTGTCAGGAAATGGAATAAGAAATCAACAAAATTGTTTTCGTATGTTTCAGAGCTTGTATGAATATAATACAACTTTTGGATTGGCATGAAACTTTTACCACAATAACGAGACCTTTATGCGAACAAAACCCAACAAATTTTACTGAAAACAAACATTTGATGAAAAAGATACAATCCCCCGAAGTTGCAGCCATCACAATGCAGTGTGATGAACCTAAATTGAAACTGAGAACTTTGAATGACTTTCACAAACTCAATACGTCTTGGATTGATTTGAAAATTTTACCATAGAAACTAGAATAGTATGCGCAACTTTGCCAACAAGTTTGATTGAAATTAGACATTGGATGCAAATGTTAGAGCGCTTCAAAGTGGACTGAACAAGTTTTATTGAAATCGGACACTGGATGCAAATGTTAGAGCGCTTCAAAATGGAGTGCCAGCCTGTGTGAGGCCATTTTTGTGCTCCTTGGGCGTTGAGGGGTTAATATGCATGCTTGAAAGTGGGTTCTCTACAACATGTTTTAATTGTATTGTTAATAGTTTAATTATTTGCTTTCGATGACTAGCCAAATTCAATTGAATATATATGAAATGTCCAACAAACTCAATAGTTTAGTGCTCAAGGTCTTGTAGTTTCTCACTTTCTAATTACCAATAAATTTTTATAATTTCTTTGACAAACCAGTCATACAAGCCACAAATTTAGAACCCATCAAACATTGGTCTTCTATCAGTGTTCACGTTCAAGCTGACCCGGTTTGGGCAGGTTAATCTCAACTGAAATGCTGAATTCTATTGCGTCAAAGCATGCATTTTCTAGGTTCCGCTTACCTTGCACTGATTGATCGAGATGCTTTTTTTTAGTAAAGGTGAAATTGTCGTTATCTTGTCAGTACTATTTGCGTTCACGCCTTGTCGAATACGCGAACGAATATGCTAAGGAGAAAAGTGCATCATTACCAATTTTGAACTCCACGTTCTTCCCTTCTAACACCTTTCACTCCGTGGGATCTGGAATGGCAGTGTTGCCAAGGTGTAATCTTGTCGGTTGTTATGCCTTATTTGAGTTCAGAGAGAGACTTTGACGTTGGCATTAGGAAGCACAGTTCTTTGTTTTTGACTGACACTGGATCCTGGGACTGGCAGGATCTTGATGTCATGCCAAGGGCTGAGTTGTCCGATATGCAGCTCCCAAACATTGTCAAGGAGCGTGGGCTGATGGGAGTCGAGCACGTACAACCAGCCTGTCCGAAGAACTTGAACGCGTCCGAAGAAAACTTTTCTTCTCGGAAAAGAGTTCACTCTGACCGTGGCGCTAGTCTTGACTTCAGAGAGGACAACACAGGAAGTACTGGTTTCTCATATTGGGTAATCAAATCCAGGCACCTTCTTCAAAAAATAGAATTGCTGAACAAAAGTAAGCTACCTTTTGATCGAGAGGAGTCTAGTACGAAATATCCTATATTGGCAGCAGGCAGTGTTGCTCAAATGTCCTTCCCCCGACCTGAACTGGCAGTACGCGTTATTGAGAATGGGTCATCGGCAGTAGCATCATCATCTACCTGTACGTGGTTTTGCCAACACTCCTGGTCAACCTTTTCCAGAAAGCTCTCCTGCATGTTGTTTCCTGTAGTAAAATTTCAATGGTATTCCAGATAATCACTCTAGACTGTATGTTTTTTTTTTACGTCTTTGCATTAAAATCTTGGGATGATGATGAAATCATTTGTATTGCYTCTAGCTATASTAATTTGGTTAATTWTATGTCGTGAACGTGATCGTCTGTKTATAGATAAAGATAAACCAACCTTGAATTCACCAAGAGCGGAGCATGCSTTGGAGATACAGATTGACTCTGACAACCTTGGACTTGTGAACTCATCCGCTAGGCCTCCTGTAAATAGATATGGTGCTTTTGCCAAGAGACCATTGAGCGACAGGCAATCCCCTAGCACYTTCATCGTATCAGGAGCTGATGGTCGGGGTGGGAAAGTGACAGTCTTCAAACCCCCTTCGCTCTCCCTGGTATGTGCCGTGCACAAACACCAACATTCTTGGAATGTTCATTTTCTTTATCTTTATTGTAAATGATACTTTCCAGTTTCTTAAACATGATGTGGATCTGTCACCAGATAGGACCACGTTTGTAAATTGTATGCACTCTACAATTACATATTACTGTGCTCTTGAGCATCCCCTCCTTGAATTCTGAGCATTCAGAGTTTGTATCATGCAGGGAGGAGTGGCAGTGTCAGCCTCACAGAAAATGAAGAAATCGAAGACATCTGCAGGCGGTTTCAGAGGTAGACAGGGTTCACTTCAGATCGAGCATTTCTTTGGGCGCTCAAAATCATGAGAGCATTGCCTGGTTCCTCTATGAGAGYGATTCAATCTCTCAGTAGCAAGAGCTTCTCCTTACTGAGTACCCTAGTGAGTGGAGCTTTACGTCAACTGACTCAAGAAGTTTTTTCAAGCATGTATTTTTGTTTATCTTACATGACACCCAACTGGCGGAGCCCATGTGCTGCCCTATAGTTGTAACATACGTGCAACCTCGTCGTCGGTTTTACCTGGTTTCAAACCGTGACCTGACTGCTCAACAAGTGCTCTCCGAATATTGAMTACTGTTCCACGTCTGAGGATATCATAGTCCGAGCTGGGGACCCGCGGAGTGCATCCAAGAGTGGTTCCTTGAAGATATGGTTATTACTCGTACGTCTCGTCTGACTCAAATTCACATTTTCCGATCTCCTTTATTTCCTGTATCTATCCCTTTTACGTCACCGAGTCACAGGATCTAACTTGCTTGAGGGTTTCTGTTTCATGCACCTCTTATCTACTGTATCTCACGTACATCGAGTCTTCGTTTTTGCAGGCACCCGAAGGTCTCCATGGTTATTGCTTAGATATGGCCATTCAGAAGAGCGAATTGCTGGAGTTAATGACGTTAGTTCTTTGCCGCAGTGTCTGGTGAGGTATACCTGTACGATTTAACTCCTTTGATTCTGTGAAAGATCTGGCCGCGTTGATAGCCGACCTGGTCGCATGGAAGCCTCATCTTCCTATCTTTCTCCGCAGTGTAGTTGCTCTTCATTTCAGCGGTTTGTGATAAGATTCTGGACTGTTGTATTTCTCACGTGGCCATAATCGACTGTGTTTTTTTGTTTAATTTTTTATTTCTTCATTTATGTGCCTGTGATAATGTGGACATGGGTGCATCTCACGTCAGTTACATCGGTCCTATCTCAGCCCTTTAGATCTCAAGCGATCCAAAAATGGTCTCTCCGAACATGTCACTTTGAATGTGAAATGGTGTGCATCAAATGGTTCGCAAATTGGTGCATTTTAAATTGTAGAAGGTTTGTAACTTCATAGCAGGTTCACCTAGGCAAAGACGAATACTTGTTTAAATTGGAGAAATCTACTGAAGTTTACCTATACTCCAGAGAATCTTTTTTGAAATCACCAATCCCAAAATCAATTTAAAAATATTCACCTGTACTGTGTTGTATTCTGTTCAAAAATGTATTCATCGTCAATGCTAAGCTTTCTTACGATCCATGGCTTTTTGAGTAGCAAACAACTAAAAATTCCTCACATTCATTGTAGATATAATCTTTGTTAATGTACAACTACTTGATCCCATTGTAGATATAATCTTTGTTAATGTACAACTACTTGATTTCATTCACATGCCCATTCCTATCACCATCGTGCCTTTAACCCTTAAAGGATGGACCTATCACCGCGGGGAAAGGCGGGGTGCAAAATGTAGTGCTTGACCGAGGATAAAAACATTGTTCATGCATATGTTTAGCTTTGGAAAAATTTAACATACGAAGGATAGTGTGGCGAGAAGGGTAGTGTGGCACAAAACACTTTCATGTGAAAATCTTTACTATCTTCATAGAATTAGGGCTACCTAAAAATATGAAAGCAATTAAAAACACTAACTTTGACTTCCCATGATGATTGACATATGTGGTCACTTTCACAAAAAGAGTGGACAAAAATTAGCAAGTGTCCACTCACCGGATGAGATTTTGGTCATCCAAAGGACGCAAAACGTCTGCCTCGTCCTTTAAGGGTTAACCCCAAAATGACCCCGAGGACAGAATGTGTCCTTGACCAATTTTTAAGTTCAACAAAACCTTACCAAATTACTATTTTTAGTAGTTTATATTTTTGAAAAATTGTTTTTGAAGTTTAGTTTAGTTCAATCCGTAAGAGATATTGTTGTGTTTTCTTTTCTAATGTGAACTCTAACATGTCTAGTTTGATTTTATATGGTTACAATTCAGAAAGAATTGATACAACGTATCAAAATGTTGGCTTTTTGTTCAATTTAGAGCAAATTCTAGAAGCTCAAGAATACACATACCAAGACATCCATTGATTCTAATAAGATAAAATTTGAACCCATTTGGAATTGTATCTTGATCATTCACCGACAAGACTACGTAATGATTTGAACATCTTTAATATCCAAATGATTTTCAATGACTAAAGCGGTGATTTTGGATGTCCACAAGTTTATTTTCTTTTGGAGGTGGGTTGTCATTTTTTGGTGTTGGTTGATTTGTACTGCTAGTCGTGAAGCCGTTTATTATTGCATATAGAAAGCACACGTGCAAATAGATAAACTTCATTACTGACTAATTGTTGTATAATTGTTGTTTCATGTACTTTGGACCTATAGAATGGAAACTACTAAATTTCAAAATACCTCCTTTAGAAAATACTTACTCCAGAAAAATTGAGTCACAATTTGACATTTTACTAATGCCATTCAAGTTGAAGGGTTTGGTCATAAGGGTGATTGCAAGAAACACTTGTCCTTTTTTTTTGTCCCCTTGACCTTTACCAAGTAGTTTTTTGCTCATAACTTTTTCATATTTTGTTTGTTTGATTTGAAATTTGGATTGAAGATGCACATAAAAGGTTTACATGTTGTGTAATTTTTTCAGTTTTTTTAAAATTATTTTACTATATATA
This sequence comes from Pleurozium schreberi, assembly GCA_006891605.1. Classification (NCBI taxonomy): domain Eukaryota; kingdom Viridiplantae; phylum Streptophyta; class Bryopsida; order Hypnales; family Hylocomiaceae; genus Pleurozium; species Pleurozium schreberi. The sequence goes on along the minus strand of VACF01001404.1, from coordinate 3,680 downwards.
AATTGTCCCTGATTGGGTGTCTACCTTGGCCATTTTGGGGGTCTGTAGTCCTATTTTTGAGCCAAAAAAGCAAATTTTAAGTTGAAAATTGGCATGCATAGTCCTCTAGAATAGTGACACAAGTCCACGACACACCAGCATAACAATGGGAATCATGCTGAATTGCTTATTTGTACAATTTTAAGGTACTAGGAGGCTTGAACTCCAACTGGGCATTAATAGCAAACATAACTACGAGGTACATTTTGCTTTCTTCAATGTACCAACTCTGCACATTTCAAGGAGGTGGTTGCTTATGATGACCACTATGAACCACTTTTATTCAACTTCAAAAACTTGTAACTAATTCCACAAAGGGCCAATAAATATGAAACTAGTTGGGTTGGATGCCAATTACATTTTCATTCCTTACAAAAATTTACTGAAAATTGTTTCAAGGAATTGGGCTTCCTAGAAGAGGTGATCAACTCTTAAATGGTTGCTTTTCAAGCCTCCTACATGAGGTGTAGTTACCTTAGTATTCAAACCAATGTTGGTAGATGTTGATGAACATGACCGGGGCTTTTTTTTTCATTTTTTACAAAGTGCCACAGTGGCGATTTTAAATGTTATATGGTGCTCCAAATTACAACATTCATCCAAATATTGAATGTATAGTATGGTTTTCATCCACAATCTCGCGATTTCATCTAAGATTTTTAAAAGATTCAAAATTGTTTGGCAATTTCATCCAAGTTTTTTGACATTATTTTAGGCATTTTTTAGCCAAATTATCTTTCGGAGTGCAATCTGGCACCAAAAAGCCAAAAAAAAAAAAAAGCCCTGAACATGACACATTCCTTGGGAGCTGGAGGTGTAAAGTTGTGCTTGATCCAGATTAGAGAGAAAGTACCCAACACGCGGACAATCTCCTTGTGAGTGTTCAAAGCAGTTCAATACAAGTCGTGCTCCAGATTGAGCACCACGGAGAATTCCACAAACTCCATGGACCCAATTTCGTAGAGAATTTTCACTGACGAAGTTCGAAACAGAGCCCGAAATTCCACCCCGAAGCTTAGAAAATTCTACACTTGCCCTTTGCAACTGAGTCTACGAACGTCTGATTGCAAGCACTGTGTTGACAATCAAGTTGCGGCGTCAGTGAAGCCGCAATAAATTGCAAATTAGAGGCACAAATCTTCCCTGTAACTCACAAACTTTGAACCAGGAAAGGCATTAATAAAGCCGCAAGTAAGCCGCAATTGCAGAAGATGTTGCTGTCCATTTTTCAATGCAGTCACCATCTTCAACTAATAAGGAGGTTCATCTACATTACCTTCAATCAGTCATGGGTATTGAGTAATCAGTAATTAGAACAGTTGATGTCATGGGTATTGAGAGTCTCTTTGTAACATGCCAGTAATCCTATTTCTAAATTCCCATCCCCAAATCTCTTGATATTGCAGATCCAAAAGGAACATGTATGCACGCCTGAGTTGTTGTATTGCAATTTTAAGCTGTTTTTCCTGCAATTTGTTCAATTCCTGCAGCACAAGACTGATCTTGTGTGAACTTTGAAATTGTGATTTACAGGACTTCAAGGAGTTCGGCAGAGGCCGTCTTCGAGAAGACTTAAAGCTTACGAAAGCTTGCAATGTGAAGCTCAACAGAAACGCTCCACGTTAGAATGCAACATGCAGATTGGGCCGCCCTCAGTCCCCGCCCACTTCGATTGGGGAGGCAACTGAATTTAAGGGTTTAGGGTTTTAGGGTTTACCTTACATCTGGGGAAGGGGCATCTGAGGCAGGAGGATGTATTATTAGGGAATCCTAGGCTCTTTCCTTCTGAATATCTCCGTCGCTACGCGCTTTGTTGTCGACGTCTTGATGYTGTGGAGTGTACAACACGTACATTTTTGCAATTTTTTGGAGCCCTGGCGAAGGTGCTGCTGGGATTTTTGTGGAGGTACGCAGACTATTGCAASTATGGTGTTGCGGTCATTGTGGATGTGGTGTTGGTGTTGTTGATGAAATTTCTAGAGTTTGGTGTCAGTTTTAACTTAGATCCTACGCTTAGATTTTGGGAAAAATTCTTTTTTTGTTTTTTTAAATAAATGCAACAAAAATGACAGTTTTCAGTGGTTTTTGACAAAAGAAAATGGCCTTGGGACTTTAGGGGTTTAATATTGGACCATTTTCATTTGAAACTACTTGAAATTAAGAAGTTCTAATCTTGGTCAGAGAGTACAAACTTTATGGTTTGTGATTTGATGGATTTTTGAGTGAGGAACAACAATCTAAAATCTTTGATTTTCATGAATTTATGGTTTTAAAGTATAATTTTTGCAAACTTATTGAAGGTGACTACACAAGAAGCAACAAATTTGAAGCTTCTAATACGTGTAGGAAGTGCTCATGGAAGTGCAATAATGATTTGCATTGGGGTTGTCCTACATGTGATTGGATCTAGTTTAGTATGAAGAGAAATTTTTGTCACTACATGGCTCAATTTGTTTGCCATTTTTGTCTTCACCTAAAAAATATAGGCATGTTGGGACTAGAACTAGGCTTCATCCATCAAAGTTATCCTACTTTGCCTAAATGATGTCTAAAATTCAACTTTGAGCAAAAATTTTGCCTTTGAATTAATTACAAGGAGTTGAGATCCTACATATTGCATATTCTACATGGATTGTTTTACCTACTATTACTCCACTTAAAAAAAAGGGTTTGTCTTCTACTCTATATACTCACAACAAGAGGCTTTTGAAGTCATGTGTCATAAATAGGTGAAATTGTTTGATTCTTTTGAATGTAAAACTAAAATTTGATAAGTAATATTTTAACAAGCCAAAGCTTAATTAATGGGAAATTTAGTAATAGCATGGCAAACCTAGGCCATCAACCCACCAATAATTAATATTTTTGAGACATGTTCATGAGTTTTCCACAAGAATCTAGTAAGTGGGAACTTTTGGTTTCTATGAAGAGAGCAGGGATGGGAACTAGAACTTGATATTCAAAATTTTGAGAGAATTCTTAGAATTTGAGAGATAGAAGAGCATGAAATGAGATTGACAATGAAAAAAAATTGCTAAAAAACAACAATTTCCATTAAAATGAGAGTAAGAATTTTTTTTAAACTATGACTATTGAGGTCGAGTCAACCTAAATAGGTAAAAAAATAATTAAAAGTGTGACTATTTAGGTTGATTCGGCCTAAATAGTTACAATTATAATTGTCTTTTGGACCTATTTAGGTCGATTCGACCTAAATAGTCACACTTTTAATTATTTTTTTACCTATTTAGGTTGACTTGACCTAAATAGTCATAGTTTAAAAAAAATTCTTACTCTCATTTTAATGGAAATTGTTACTTCTATTCATAGCACCCAAATCAACCTAAATTGACATTTTCATTTTGAGAGGTCTTAAAACTTTCAAAATTTTGAATGTAGTGTTCTAGGCTCAATTGACCCTCTAGTGGCCTCAAATCCCCTCTAGTATTACAAGACTTGCCCTTCAAAATGATCCACAATTTGTCTTGAAACTAAAATATTCTCCACAAGCATTCAACCATTTTTGTAAAAAATAACGTTTGATCTTGCTTAGTGGCTCCAAAATTTGGTTAGAGGTATAACTCTAGAAAACACTTCATTTATATTTTCTTTCTATTCACATGGCTATTATATTTGGATGG